>JARFOD010027662.1:0-10730 GCA_031763545.1 Mopalia muscosa
CGGCCAAATGGGAGGCATGTTGGTGTGTCAGGGTGTGCCGGCCAAATGGGAGGCATGTTGGTGTGTCAGGGTGTGCCGGCCAAATGGGAGGCATGTTGGTGTGTCAGGGTGTGCCAGCCAAATGAGAGGCATGTTGGTGTGTCAGGGTGTGCCAGCCAAATGGGAGGCATGTTGGTGTGTCAGGGTGTGCCGGCCACTGTCTTGTCTGGTTGTCGAAATTCCCTTTTCTGAGGAATTTTGCCTGTCCAAATTTTCAATCTTTTTATCCATTCCACATTAAAATTCAGAATTTCTACCTGTCAATTTAACCATTTTTACAAATTTGCCTGTTACAAACGACGGGTCTATAGCTAATACTATATGGTGCCAGACCAATAGAGAAGAAAACCACACTAGACATAATTGGCAACAAGGAATAATACAGACTACAGGTGTGTTTATTAAAACATTTTAAAGAATAAAAAAATTATAATAAAAGTAACTTATAATATTGGTACATTTTCTGGTAAATAAAGAATACAATAAGTGCTAGGTATAGCTGACTCACCTCTGGTACAGCAATGGCCTGATTGCCCAGTTGTTCGGCCAATTCCTGACACTTCTTCCTCAACTCCTCTATCTCCTTGTCTCGTGCTAACATATTTTTTGCGTATTCAGCTAGATCCCTTGCTCGTTGCCGTGCAAACATTCGTTTCATGTGATCAACGTCATGGTGATGCAATTCTTTGGGCTTCTGGAAATGACAACAACATTGTAATGTTAGTATTCATCTGATATTGTGTGAAGAATTATAAATTACCCTCAAAATTAAAAAAAAAAAACCCTTCCAAAATACATACAACTGACTATATATTGATTGCTGAGAAAAGAGATGCACAAGAATTCGTTGAATAGGAAACAAAGCATAACAGGAACATAATGTGCAGAGCATTCACCGTGTTTAAAAGAATAATGCGACATTAAACTGCGCATAAAGTGTAGAGAAATTTGTAAGAAGTAACCCTCTCCCCCAAAAAATAAAAATCAATACTGCACACAAATGGAAAAGGTGGAAAGTTGAGCATTTATTCATTCTGTTCTTTGATAGTGTAAAAAATGATAAAAAAAAAAATAGAGGATTAATAATCCTCTATTTTTCATTGCTATGGTCCAAAGTTAAATTTACGGTGATTCCAACCTTGAGATTTTCTTGCTGTAAATGTTTCGCCTTCTCTTCCAGCCGCCTGGCCATGGCCGCCAGTTCAGCATTGCGCCGTTTTAAGCTCCGGATTTTCTCCTCCAACGGTTTTTGTTCCTCTTGTTTCTTTTTCTGTTCACAAAAAATAAGGCTGCCATGGAAACTTCAGCTTCTACGTTTACAGTTTTTAAAATGTTGTCTTTCTTTTACCCCCTCACTCTTTTTTTAAATTTATTTATTTAATTCTTTTTTTCAATTACTTCTAGATGTATTAAATCTGTGACCTTTTTCCAAGACAGCTCATTGTGAATCAAAATAGAAAAGAATTTTTGATATACATGGCAAATAAATAAGCTTACAAAGAAAGAAGAATTAAATATGTTTTTTATTTATATTTTAAAGATGCGTCAAGCAAGGTCAGCGCAGAGCAAGGAACATTACTGAACAGTTCAAATATAGATTGCATGCAAAACCATTCAGTCATTTGTTTTTCTCCATATGACCTTGACTCTTGAATTATGACCTTGAAATGCAAAACACTTCTTGCCAATGTCACTTTTCAAATAACTGGGTGTCTAATTTTGATACTTTTCCTATCTCCTGCATGTTAAAGTTTCTTAAAACAGGGTGTCCAAATGAGGCAATTGTTCACTTCAGGGTGTCCACTTGGACGAGTGAATGGGTGTCTGCCTCCTAAGCCCTTGAACACACCAATAGTTATTTATCTAATACATAGCATGCTTTCAAACAAATTTACTTGAACAGTCAAAGAAGGTTTCAGCCATGTTCTAGCTACATTTCATAAGTGCGGGATCTGGATAAATTCCAGTGGCCATCATCAAGCCAACTCTTTGTGGGATGGTCAGATTACGGGTCAGGGAGGGAGGAGAAATTTGTGACAGTCACGTTAAAACAAAAAACGGCCATAGTATATTATGATTGATTTCAGCCATGTTCTAACTACATTTCATAAGTGGCAGGATCTGGATAAATTCCAGAGGCCATCATCAAGCCAATGAAGGCCAGATTATGGAGGCAGGGTGGAAGGAGGAATTTGCTAAGTTTGAAATTTGGAATAAATTAAAATCAATTTGTCACTCAAGTCAGCTATAAGATATAAACTTATTGGTGTATAATGCTAAGCATTATAATTGGACCATCTGCAAATGGTTTGGCTATATATATCTTATCATCATATGTGAATGGCTGTCCAATATGAGTACAGTTCTGCAATGAGGATGGCTGGAGACTCAACATCAATGTATAATATATAGCTGGAACATGGCTGTACTTCACATATGCATTGCCACACATAGACAGACAGACAGACGGACAATGCCACAAAACACCCCCTCCAACTTTGTCATAAAAAGTGCGTGAGAAAGAGGAAATCTCATTTTAAGTATATTTGGCATGAATCAAATAAGAAAATAAAAGGCAAAATGAAACAGTGCAAAATAACGTGATTTTTAAAAGTTCATCTGAAAAACAAGGACATATTGAAAACACCTAAAATAGAAACACTGACTTTAACATGTTAATTAAATTAACTGACATTAAATTTCACATCTACATATTAATGTCATATCTACTGTATCTAATTTTACCCATGTATGATGTTATGACAGTTTTTCCAGGTCACTGACGCCATGGCAACCAAATGTTTAGTTGCTTAAATTGAGTTGTTTGTTCGTTGAATTAGATTCTAACGCCCTACTTAAGGTTACTTCACTCACATGACTGGGTGCCAGCCTAAAGGGTGAAAGAAACCACCCCAGACACAATAAATCAAGACAAGACAGGACAAATACAGGACACAGACTGGCTTTATGTTTCTCTTTAGCTTTGAGTGCACCAGGGCAATAAGAAGCTTGTATATTAAACGTTAGGCCACACAGACAGTCAGGTTTACGGAGAGACCATGGTTACTCTACTCACAACCATTTCAGAATGTAGCAACCTGCTTTGTTCTTGGATAAACTTAGTTTAGGTTATGGTAGTTCCAAGACGCACTCATCTTGCTTTATTTATGTCATACTCCAGGTTGTTTCACTCAACTAAAGAGAGACTGTGTTATTTTTGTGTCTTAGAAAGTGAAGATTAACAGTATTTTCGTTACTTTGGGATAACACTTTTTTAGTTTGAACAGGACAAATATAGGACTTCAAAAACAGAATGGCTTCATGCTGCTCCTTAGCTTTAAGTGCACTTTCAAAAAATGTTTCAACCTGCAAAATTTTTTGAACTAGAATCTGTTCAAACTAAGAAAGTTTTATCCCACAATAACGAAATTTCTACAGAGAGACTGGACTAATGAAACTGTCTGACTGGTGTTTAGGGGAGTGATCAAATTGTATTTTCACTCACATGAAGGTGATGTGCATGAAGAATAATAACAGTAAAAACAATAATAATGTTTGGTAAGTTGGGATAACAACTGTGCCTCTCATGCTTAGATCCATGAAGAACAGCATGGCTATGATCTGAACTATACAACCCTAAACCAGAAGTCCAGACTGGTGAACTATTAGGGTATTAGTGGCAGATTAGGTCACAGTATCTGTCTGGCTTGGGGTAGTTTTTTTAGACATGACATTTAACACCTAACACACCTGTAAAGCTTACCAGTACACTATCATCAACAGGTGAGGTAACTCAGGTAAGCATTACATAACAATGACATTTAACTTCAGACATTACGTAACGACATAACACTCACGTTCAGTTGAAAGCAGTGGGGTTATTTTAACGCCCAATTACGTCTTTAAATCTATAAATAACGGATAGCGTATCCAGGATGTCCGATGTAGCTGGTTGTCTCTTTTTACAACTCTAAACTGGATACTTTTTAGATGTCATGTTTTACATTAAGATTCTGAATTCCCTTTTAAATGTACATGTATACTGAATAACTCATTTTCTAAATTTTTATCTCAAACATTAAGTTACATGTGTAATCATAAATCACGATTTTAAACATGTAACATCAGGTTATCTTTCTTTTTTCCTCAAAACTGTGTATGTTTTGCAGGATCTCCTGTTTTATATCAAGACTCTGAAGTTTCTTTTAATGTACCGATATAATCTATTTTCTTCATGTTCATCTCAAACGTTCAGTTTGAATAATACAACACTAATCAGATCTTTATATTCAACATTCCTGCCACCCAAATTTTTTCATGATCAATGAAGGTAGGGTATTGAACTATGTTCTTTAAGAAATCAGAGCCTGTAATAAAAGTATAAGACTTTATCAATTTTTGTATGTTCCAGTTTTTGGGTTTTTTTAAATTTCATCCCACATTAATTTGTACCATGTTTCATCATGAAATTTATTGACAGTTTATAATTGTGCTATGGTTATTACATTTTTATCCTGTCTTTTCACCATGGAGCCATTACATATAGTTTTAGTCCACATGAACTAAGAAATAAAACCTTCTATTAATAGTTTGCTTTTAAATAAAGTTTATTAGTATTATTAATATAAAATATATTTGGAATTTATCAAAATGTAGCAATCAAAATTAGAAAAGATATTCTCAAAAAACTATCTTTTATTGTTGCAAAGATATTATTTAATTTATAGATACATAACATGTAGATACTCTTAAGCGTCATCATTAAAATTAAAATTCAGAATTGCCTACACTGGTTTTTGATTTATTATCTTTGTACCAAACTTTGTGTGCATTTGAAAAAAAGAATCTGTCAGTTTTGAAGCATGAATAGTGTGAGGTATTAATTAGTCCTCTCACCTATCAATGGATGTCTAATTATCTAATTATAATATCCTTCAGGTATTTGATGAGACTATAATTGTTTACCTCCATCAATCTAAATCAATGAAAACTCTATGGCCTCTTATAAATAGGTCTTATGTGTTATGCTATAGATTCTAATAAAGTGCTGGTATGGTTACAGTATCATCACACTCAAGGGTATTTCACTTAAAATTTGACTGATTGTCCATTTCACAGTGCTCTTGGTTTGAATATGGCCGAAATTAAGATGAAATCCCGTTAAAACCACCCCAGCATTTGTCTGAGCCACATATTGTGACTGGATTATATACCCAAGATTCTAATAGAAATAAATGAGATTGAAAATTCATTATTACATATATCAATTAATGTCTGATCATAGTGAAACTTGCATCATAAAATATGTAGTGCATTCATTTTTTATCAACCGTATCATCAAAGCTGAACATGAATCTGTACAAATCATATATCCTTGTCACCTTTTGGGCTCATCAAAAAGTATTTCTAGATTTTTGATGGATTTGAGTTTGAAGTTATTAAAAATGCTATTAAAACAGAATTAATGTATCGATTTCAGTTCCATTATAATTTTTATCTGGTAATTAGTATTTACAAATACATATTAACTGTTTAATTTTTTTTTCTGTTTACATGTACATGTAATATATATATATTTTTTTTCTCTGTATACAGGTCTGACATATTTCTTCTTTTTTTTTCCATTTAGATTTGAGTGTTCTATTTGCTTAGATATGCTTCTCTGATTCAGTTTTCACAACACTAAGACATTATCATGCTGACAAAACTGACCAAAGATTTAAACAAATACTGAAAATTACACACAATATTGACAAGTACCTGTTAAGTAACGTCCGTGTGAAGCTTTTGGTACAAATAGAGCAAGATGGAATGAAATCAGGAGACAAAGGTTCTGCATATCAACATTTTAGATTTAATGATCTCACTGGAGTTTGTTTGGTTTATTTGAAGTTTCATGCTCAAATATACATTTCATTTCAGTGATATGATGACGGATTTTTCACTTCTCATGCTGCTTTACTTAATATGCGGGAAAACAGAGACAAAACCCCATTAAAGCCACCACCTTGAAATCCAGAATCACCTGATGTAATTCACAAATATACATGTACCTTAAATCACCTCCAATTTCGTCCGTGATAAATCCTAACTTTTTTGCTTCTTGTGACAATATTACAGCAAGTAACTGATTTGTTTGTTTGTTTGATTGGGGTTTACGGTCGTACATAAGGGTACTATCATGTAATTCTGACAATGGTTGAAGCTTTCTTACTGAAAAATTCCTTTTCTGACTCTCACACACAATTTTGAAGTTTTTTAAAAAGCTTCCATAATAGCAATTTATGGACAAATCTAAGGTGATTTAGGGTACCAGGGCTCTACCCGGCTCTAGATTATGGCTTATTGTCATCCTTTTAAAAATTGTAAAAACACTACAGGTAAAAAAAAAACTAATGTTCTAAAAATGCTTTCTGAAATTCAAATACGCCCCTTAAATTCACATCAATCGTGCTCAGTTTTGTTAAAGAATAAATGGTGTGAAATCCATACCGTTCAGCTGCTGGGATAGATGTTGCTCAAAACTATCCATTGTTTTTGTAACTATTGTATTTAGTTATAAACTAACTCAATTAACTTAATTGGGCTATTTTTAAAGAAAATTGTACGCAGTCCCTAATTACTAAAGCAAGTGGATGTAAAAATAGATAACTTAATTGTACAGTTATATGGCTAATTTTCAACAATGCAGGTCTGTGTGATCTACTTCTTAAAATATGTCCATGGTTTTCATAATATGAGTTTCTCAGACATTCAACTATAGTTTTCTCCCCCGAGAATAAAAGAGCGAGCATGCATCAAACAAAATGGGCACAATCAGCGGATACCTTTGTAGATCTAATCTAATCATTATAGACACTGATATAAGCCATCTTTCAGTTATATCCTGACGTTATACTTCTAAAGTTATAGCCACACTATAAAGACTCTTGTATTAATTAACATGTGAAAGGTCTTGCTCTATTTGAAAATGAGTAGCTCCCTTGCTAAGTAAAGACAGAATATGACTCATTTGGGGCAAACTACCCTTAGGCAGGCTTTGAATGGAGAGTAAAACTTCACTGACAATATCATAAGAATTTATATTTATTTTTACACTATAAAGTCAGGAAAGATCTTTTCAAAACTATACAAAGTATTGTGAAAGCATTGTCATAATGTTGGTAGAACCAGAATTATAAAGCATACCTTCTTTGTGAACAATTTAATGTGATCGTTCAGGTAAATTGAATGATTACAGTCTGCAGTTGATCCACGAAACCTACCCAATCATATAAATGCTAACACAGTTGTCATGGTACTGTAATAAGTACAGCAGTCATGGTACTGTACAGCATGCGAGTAATACATGTATTGAAAAGCTCTTGTCAAACAACCCATTTTGATAAAATCTGAAAGTCTTGTAATACTCAAGTCCCATTTTCTCAAATAATAGGAGAAAATTCTTACCAAAGTATCATTTTCAGATTGCAGGACGGATAATTTCTCTTCCAATCTCTCCACTTCTCCATGGAGATGCTCTATTTCTTCATCGTCATCGATGACAGGACGGTATCCATGTAACGACTGTAAAAAGAGAAATGACATACTGTTAGCTTGTTTTATCTCTTAAATGAGTCAATGTCAGTGAAATACAGCCATTAAATATTGACAGTATTATCGTTACTTTGGGGTACGAGTTTCTTAGTTTGAACAGGTTCTTGTTCATAAAATAGTGCAGTTTGAAACTCGTCCGGGAATTGAACTCATGACCCTCAGAGTAAGGTAACGAAATCACCAGCTTCAACCTGCAAAATTTTCTGAACAAGAATCTGTTCAAACTAAGAAAGTGTTATCACACCCTCTGATTGGTGACTTTCTGTCCATTAAAATAATAAAATGATCTAAGGTTTACACAGACTGTGTTATTTTATAACTTAAAAATTTAGTTCACACAAGTCGTAACAAACATGGCTGACTTACAGCTGAAATTCCCTGATTTCATGTCTGTTACAATAATGAGCCATTATACATGTCACATCCATATACATGTAACAACATGCTCATGTATTAGAATCATTACTGCATTCATGACAGCAAATTTAACACGTTTTCTTTTTCCGTCTGTCTTTTTATGGTTTGTTTGTTTGATGGTGTTTAACGTTGTAATTAAGGGTATTTCACTTATATGACGACGGACTCAAATACAGAACATCACGAACAAATCTGCTTCCCGTTACCCTTTAGCTTTGCGAACACCAGGGCAACAGAAAGCAACCTCTTTTCTCGCCTCTTACGATCAACCGAGGGAGTATTCTGCAGGGCCATAGCCCTCACAGGGCGTCTTTTTATGGAGTTCACTTTTCCCCAATATTTTGTTTAATGTACTGAAAGAGTGCAATGCTCATCACAGCACAGTTTGATACTGTACATATACGTTTAAAAGTGTCCGAACATCTTTATTATATTCGGCTTATGAATCAAGACTATTTGTTACATATTGACTCAAAATTAAAACTAGGTTTGTGTTTTTTCTATCATATTTCAGTCGAATCAATATTAAATATCAACGGGCATTGTTTTTCTTTTCCTATAAATGGATGCTGATCAAAGTAATGGCTGCTTTACTAAACCTTGTTTTTAAATTCAGATTGCTACAAAACTGACAATTACAAATTTATGAGATAAATTGAATTTCAAAATTATGTAAATTACTATCCTCATCGGTAAATTTGTTATATCACTGATTAAATTGATTAGTTGATGGATATGATGGCAGTGTATTCCAACAATAATTGACCCGAAAACGTGAAGAGTTTTTATAATGTTGTAAAGTTAATATATTATAAGGGCTCATTGCAGCCAGATGAGTGTAAGAAAACCCACTTGACATCAGTGTCGATTAACAAAACAAAGATAAAGCACAGGACAACGTAATATGGGCAGCACTTTAATTGAAGACATACCCATTAAGATGCACTTTTGGCTTTATTATTATTTATTCTATGTAAAACATCACCTGATGTTACAGATGGCACATTGGCTGTCCGCCTGTACATATAAAAAATAACATGATAGTGCATGAACAGCCAATCCTGCATCTAGCTCGAAACACCATGCTTATTTATAATGATATATGTATATGACCAGATTGACATCATGTCGCCTCTTAGCTCTGAGATAAACAGGGGGTGGACAACAGACAGATTGCTACAGCTGCCCGCCCAGCTTATCTGTATGTCTATGTCTGTAAATACGGCCTGTCTGTAAATACGGCCTGTCCGCGTTCTTTTGCAAATGAACCAATCATTAGGGCTATACAAATACCAACAACAACAACAATATTATTTCAATGCTGCATTTTTATAACACTGTTTTCACTTAACTCTTTTTTTATACTGTGACAATTGTAAAGTTATTTTGTTCAAGAGCAAATATTGCTATAAGAATTACCATTGTAGGGCTGTACATGTCCAAGACATATGGGTAAGTATTTCAGCTGGGAAAGGTCTAAACTACGCAGCAAAAGTAGGCAGATAAGACTTTGCTAAAACCTTTAAAATAAAATCAATAAAGAGGTTGTCACACGTAAACAAACAAGCATACAGGTGGGACAGCTTTTAAAACACAAACAAGTTACACATCCAAATTGTTTTTGTCAGTGTCTTTGTATAGGTACATAGTCTCTTTGACAATGATCCTAATCAACAGGGTAAAACACTTGACCCACACCTTCCTCTGTAAAACACCTGAGTGAACCCTTCACACAGCTGACTCCCCTGGGTCATTGCTCTGCCACCCAATCACACCTACATGTATAGCCAACTCCTGGGTATTTCACATTACATAACATAAAAGAACTGCACAAGTTATTCTGCATCTAAGTGTTGAAAGGTGTCTTCTAATTACTTCAGCACCCTGACCAGCAGTCTACCTGTGTCTCAGGTGAGTGAGAAAGGTAAGACTCTAATTTAGGGGTAGAGCTTCAAAACCCCAACCTCTATAACATCAGTATCACAGCTTCTTAACCTAGAGGTACATGTACTAAGTTAGTCTATGGACTATAGACAAGAATCTAATCCCACACATACTCAAACTTACTTTCATTAGATATAAGGGCTGTATTGTCTGATTTGAGCCAAGCAAAATCACCACATTACCATGAATTATATCATTATTAGCAAAGGGACACTGTTTACCTGCCACATACAGGTGTGAAAATTTTCTGACAATGTACTGAATAAAAAACTGTGATTTACTCTCATGTACCTTGATGTTCTTACATGTATGTGCCCATTTACAATATACATATCTTAAGATAATTTTTCTTTTTTCATCTTGGGGTGGGGTGTAGGAAATAATGAGTTACGATCAAGAATTTTGGTCAAAATGATAAATCATTTTTTTTTGGTTGGGGTGCGTGGGAGGGAATAATGAGATGTGGTTAAGACGTTTTTTCAAAAAGATAAATCTGTTTTATGTTGGGGTGGGTGGTAAAAAATAAGATATGGTTAAGACCTTTTTGTTTCTTTCAAAAAGATAAATCAAGTTTATGTTGGGGTAGATGGTGGGAAATAATGAGATATGGTCGACTTTTTTTTTTCTTTTTTTTTTTAGAAAATGAATCAATTTTATGTTTTGTTTGTTTGTTTGTTTGATTGGTGTTTAACATCGTACTCAAGGGTATTTCACTTATATGACGACGGACAAAA
>JARFOD010027673.1:0-10728 GCA_031763545.1 Mopalia muscosa
ACACTTTGTTTGGTTTCTGAAGCCTATCAAGAGAACCGTTTAATATTTTTTGGATTAAATGCTAAAGTTCCATTTAGTATTATACTGCATGTACATGGTTGATAGGAGGTTTACCCTATACAAAAAGATATTGGCGGGGGTATGTGAGCTGCACTCACTTCTGCTCTAGTTGGATGGTTGAGGGTTAACATTACAGTCCAGTTCGACTCTGCCAAAATTAAGCTTCAGCAGACAGTCTGATATTACAATGTTAACAAGAATATTGCAACAAAGTCAATGTAACCAAGGTGTCTTAAACATTAAAGAGTTCTTTATTCCATGTGAAAATTGTTCACAAAAGTAGCACTTTATGATCTTACGTTTCTGGTATGATAGAAAAGATTTGAATAAAATTAACACAAGGTTAGTAAAATACAAATTACTGCCATCAAAGGCATTACATAATCAAACATATATCATGAACATAATACTAGAGAATACTTTCAATTGATTGAGACTTGTAGCTACCAACAAATTAAACGACAAACTATGGACATTAACGGATATATGATGAGTGTTGGGGTATCCTTCTTTCTCCTATATTCAACCATAATAGACCAGTCACAATGCCACTCAACTCAAGCCTTTGGAAAAGTAAACAAAAAAACAACAGAATTTGTACATGAAGGTAATAAAGCATATATAATATACAAATCAACTTTTAGAATCATTTATTTCTTCTTTCTATTTTCATTATAAAACTAATCCCTGTAATTCAGCTGATTTTGGGGAAGCAAATTTATTTGTTTTCGCTCAATACTTAATCGCTTTCTACACAGAAGTTTTAAAGCTGCCCCATTACACAGTATATGACACAAAAATGCTGTATATACATATTTACATGTAGGGCAAGATACCGCCAAATATTTCCCTTAAAACTTCAAACTTTCCATTGAAAGCTATTGTCAATTGCACCTAATAAAACCATTGTCAAACTTTTGATTGTTTGTTTAATTGATTGGGGTTAAAACGTCAAGGGTATTTCACTTATATGACAACGGATTGTCCACTTCACTCTGCTCCTTATTTCAGTGCAAAACTGAGAGGAAACCTTGTAAAAACCACCCCATCGATTGCCAGAGCCACAACATGTGACTTGCTCATATACCTGATGGCCAACAGGCGGGCTTGATCCCGTGAACGGTACAACAAAGCAGGTTCAGTTTAGTAAGCACACATGCTATCACTAAGCCACAGCCGCAGGAACGTCAAACATTTGAAGAAATATGTAAACTAATATGATTAAACAAATGACCTACCGAAGGGCCCCCTGGTGGAGCTCCCCCAAACTTCCCAGCCAGCTTGTTGATAATAGATTGCACCTTTTCATTGTCACTATACTTGGCAGCATTGGCTGGGTTTGAACTGATGTCCTGGAAGGCAGCAGACACTTCAGGATCCTACAAATAAAACACATTTTTCTTCATTGTGTGTTTCTGAAACCCAATCTGGAGATTAGATTTGATTGGATAACCATAATTGGGGTTTTACAGAATACTTAAGGTTATTTCACTCTCTATGGACCTGTCCAGCCAATGGATGAAGGAAACTGTCCCAAACCTAACTGACAACAAAGAGTAGACCGGACAATCACAAGTTACAGGTACTACTACTAGCTACAGACCACTGTTAAGTATGTTCTCGTATTTCAGCTGAGTAAATCTGCTAATCAAAAGACTCCAAATAAAGATAAGTGGTGTTTAACTTTTCAGTAACACTTTATCAACGTCTCGTACTTCAGCTGTAGATGCTATCGATGGGTCATGAACATAGATCAGAATATTTACATGAATGAATCATGACCACCAATGGACATATGCACAGGTAAATCTGAACCCTGAATGGAGCTAAGATTTTACCTGAAATGCAGTAAGAATTTCTGGATCACTGAGTAGTTTAGAGATATCGGGCATGGCACCCCCTGCCCCTCCTCCTGCACCCCCAGGGAAACCTCCTATAAAGGAAATACAATAATAACAACCATTAAACTAAATGGTCAGAACCAAACACAAGAAACTTTTAACAATAAAGAAAACAATAAAAATAGAATTACGTCTCCTCACACAGGTTTCGAATCTCCTGGTAACCTTACTGAATCTAGCATTACGGTTCAAGATTAACAATAATTCTTTCACATTGGTTACAAGGGTAAAACAAAGTTATGAAATATAGTTAATGTATTACCTGGCATACCACCGGGAAATCCACCTCCCATGCCACCAGGGAACCCTGCTGGCATTCCACCTGGGAAACCTCCAGGCATGCCTCCAGGGAAACCCCCTGGCATACCATCCCCAGATGTTTGCTCCTGCAATATTGCAAAAGATTTATTATTATTAGTCTAATGATGAAATTATATTAACCAACAGATGATATTTAGGTAAGGATTTATTGGAAATCACCCCACTCTGCTTTATAGAAGTCATTGGAAATACCTGATTTTTAAGTCCAAATTACAGATCATTGGCCAGCATTGTTATGGGAGGAAACTTGGTACAAATGAGAAAATCCACAACCTTCAGGTTGTTGCCTGCTGGCACCTAGTCTCCAGGAATCGAACTCATGACCCCAGAGGTGAGGGGAGCATGTGGACCACATCATACTCTAGAGAGTACGTTATTATCCACTCTACCAAAGGAGGCATTATCATGAGGGTTGCTCACAGGAAATTGTACATCCTATGGGTGCCTTATCTCAAGTTCCTAACAATGTTTTGTATTTTACATCTATTTTACAAACATTTGTTTGAAATATGAGCAGAGCACTTTTGATCTCATCAACAAGACAGTTTCAAGACAAAATATGAACAATGAACACCTTTATATCAGGTATGCATTTGTATTATCCCTGCCTTAAAAAAAACAGAGAATACATTTTACCTTTTTAGCTTTTTCATATTCTTCCCTGGCTTTTCTAATTCTCTCTTGTCTCTCTTTCAGAGCTCGTTCTTCATGTTTTCTTTCATACTTCCTTTTATGCTCCTGGATTTTCAAAGCCTATAACAAGAAAATTAGTCTTAGTATAAACATACTAATTGTTTAATTCATTGTTTATACCACACAACTACCTCTTTCACTAATTTGTGAATGTGATGTATGTTCTGTAAGTCAGTGGAAAGGAATGAGCTCTGGGTATCTTTATGAGAGAATCATAAGTTCTCATCACAGGTATCCTTCCTAGACTTGACAAACTAGTTTCATCTGGCATATATACAGTATATGAATTATTTTTTTCTAATGTTAAAATGATTTTTATCGGCAAATACAAGTATGCTGGGAATGCATGAGTTTAAGATTTAAAATGTAAAACGGTAATTGTAAAGCTGCTATTCCTATTTTTTTCATTTTGCTGCGCGCAAATGGTTATGTTCTTTCTCGTCTATAAAATTGTGCAGTCGCCCGTTTAAGGAATGAAGAGATTAACATCATTAAGAGCAATACACATGTATAATGTTACTTCTGATCTCGAGTCAAATATCTCGGTAGGTATGTAATATTGCAGTTTAAACATATGTCTTTATTGGGTAAAAGCATGTAACATGTAGAAAGGCAGCACACATATGTCTTGGCTGGGTAAAAGTACATTACATGTAGACAGGTAGCGGACACATGTCTTGGCTGGGTAAAAGTACATTACATGTAGAAAGGTAGCACACATATGTCTTGGCTGGGTAAAAGTACATTACATGTAGAAAGACAGCGCACACATGTCTTGGCTGGGTAAAAGTACATTACATGTAGAAAGGTAGCGCACACATGTCTTGGCTGGGTAAAAGTACATTATATGTAGAAAGGTAGCTCACACATGTCTTGGCTCAGGCTGGGTACCTTATTGTATATTACTAACTTAAAATACAGATCAGACAAACTTCCTAGAGTTAAATTGGATTCTGAACAGAAGAAATAAAACCTATAGTCAAAACAGATAGGAATTAATCGTGGTCGGTAAGCATGACTAGACAGTGGCAGGCATGTGCTGCAATTTTCCGACCTAACCTTAAAATATGTCCTCTTTAATCTTGCCAGACATAAACCCTACATTTGCATTGGCTGTGTGTTGCGGATTTTTAAAATAAATTACTGTGCATTAATGAAATCTAAAGCAGAATTTAGATTTAATACAAACTTCATTGGTGATCAGATTAACATTTTTTTTTTTAAATTAGTAGAAAAAATGCAAATTAAGATGAAAACTGCAAACAATTTGGGAACCTAAAAATTGGTTTTCCTAAAATAAGTTTCCCTAACAATAGGAAGACCCCATCAGTACTCCTCAACAGCACTAGATGGCAGTTGGACAGACCTGCTTACCCTAGATGAAATTTATCTTTAAAAACACCCATTTTTATGATTATTTTGCTCCAATTACATGTATGTGTCTTTTTATGATAAAGCATAGCATAGAATTTTAATTTCTGTGTGTATTCTGATGGGCTATTGGTTTATTCAACATAAATTATGCGTACAAAAAACTCCGAGTAGGAAGGTCTGAGTTGGAGTACACTGCTGCCAGATGGCAGTTAAATATCCACTAAAGGAAGCATGTACAACGTAACTGAATGTCTTGTGCTTGTTTTCCATATTTAACTCTTGCTTGATTAACTGAAAGGTTTTTATTTATTATCGTAGCATTTATGGTCAATACTCACTGTTGAGAATTTACCTGGCCAAGTTAAGCTGATAAGATCTGTAACTAAATGTACATCTTTAACTAATACACATTACTTTTTGTTACCTTATTACTGGCTATCATTTGTTGATGATGATAGATTCTTATGTGGTTTTAGGTATTATTTTGTAAAAAGAATTTAATGTTAAATATTTGACTTTATATTTAGTTTAAGGTATGTTCTTTGGGTGAGTCGGTCATGTGTTAGTAAGATATGACCTCAATTATACTGTCAGATTTAGGGTAAACGGTCATCGTTAGGTTTAGGGCTAAGACTAACCAAGAACTAAAAAGTCACTTTATGTCCACTTTTACTGTCTGGTGGCTATGCTTTTTCTTTAGCAAATACATGATCACAGAGAACTGGAGCCCCCCCCTTGGTAAGCCTCCTGACTTGTCAAAGTGAAAGTATGCTTCTTTGTTTGTTTGATTTGGGTTTAACAACGTACTCAAGGGTATTTCACATATATGCTGACGTGCCAGCCCAATGGGTGAAGGAAACCAACCTCGACACCATTGGTAACAAACAAAGAGAACTGAAGCCCCCCTCCCCCCCCCCTTTTTTTTTTGGTGAGCCGCCTGATGTGTCATAGTGAAAGTAGCAGTATGTATTAGAAGTGAGTCTGCTGATCAAGATAACAGCTCACAAGGAACTGAAGCCCCCCTTGGTAAGCCTCCTGATTTGTCATAGTGAAAGTAGAAGTATGTATTAGAAGTGAGTCAGCTGAACAAGATTACAGCTCACAGAGAACTGAAGCCCCCCTTGGTAAGCCTCCTGATTTGTCATAGTGAAAGTAACAGCATGTATGGGAAGTGAGTCGACTGATCAAGATGGCAGCTCACAGAGAAGAGAAGCATGGTTTGTTCATGGTCAAGGGGGTATGGGTGTTTTGGTTAGCTCTTCTCTGCATACTGACTGTCACCTGTGCTACTCAGACAGAGGCTAATCCAAACTCAGGTCAGTCAAACCTATCGGTCTGATAGAAGGTCAGAGCTATGCTTACACAGCAATTCAAAGCCGGTAGACATCTAAGAGCTCTTTATTATTAACCACAGGCTTATCTAGTATTTATTTTTCATTTAGCTCAAACATATTGCCAAATATGTTATTTATGATACACTGATGATGTTATGACAAGGTCACTCTTTGTTTGACAGTTCTTTTGTTAATTTCCTGCTTAACTTATTAAGTTTTTCCATATAATATTTCTGCACATACAATAAGACATCATTTCCCCATACAGTGTAGGCCTACTGGTTTATTGAAAATTAATGTATCATTTATTAGATTCCCAATGTCACACAAATGATGATAATCATTGGCAAAGAAAAATGAAAGACATTTATATAAAAGCCAGTTTATTGCTGGTAGCTCTATTAGCTTTGAACACCCTCCACATCAGGTGTCTATCAAGACAGAACAACATGGAATGTGCACCCCACATGTGTTTGGGTCTACAACAGGCAGAGACCAAATCTCAACACAGGTATCAAGCATTTGTTCGTAAGGTGGTATGACGGACAGAGTGTGGGCGTTTAGGTATCACCTGTAATATACTACAGCCCATAGATCAGACTTACATGGTCTATTTATACACACAATCCCAAATACACCATCTCCACAGTTCCACATGAAGACAGTGATGGTATTGATTCTCTCTGAACAGAAATATTATACGGTTTAAAGCCGTACTTAGGGTTATTTCACTGATACAATGGTGTGCCAGTCCACTGAACCCAGTAGGTGAAGGAACCACCCTTGACACCACTGGCAACAACAAAAAAAACACAAGAGCTACACGTACCAATTCCATGTACCAGGTGCACTAAAAAGACATCACGAACAAGTTCTTAGTAACTCCATTAATATTTCTGACATAATGAGTATCCTTTAATACGATAAATCATGCTGCACTTATTGCCAGTGATATTTTACATGCTATTAAAATCTGTTCTCATTGCTGGAGGTACCATTAACAGCTTGGTTCTTTAGTTCTATTCAAAACTTTAACAAGAGCCACAGCAAGGTTGCCTAAAACACCTTACCATGCAATTATTTACCCATGATCTCTTCTTTTTCGTTTCTTTTCTCCCTGTTTATAAAACAGAAATTTGGAAAGGGATAGAACTATATATGTACCAGTAAAAAGCTCCAATCACATAAACTTTGAGTGCAAGAACAAATTTGGGCGCCGCATGTGTGGGGCTTGGGGTCGCAGACCCCCATCCGGTTGAGAAATTTTGTATTTTGCATGTCCATGGAGAGCAGTGATTTTGGAACATCTTCAGGGAAGCAATTACCACAGGTCTCTATCATGAAAAATAACTGAATAACCAACTGTATTTAGGGATTTCTCCACATGAATTTGGGCTTTCTTGAGAATGCTAATTTCTACCTTTTGGGAGCCGTTGTAATTTGGGCGCAAGTAATCGATATGAAAATATTTGCCCCTGCAGTGATTCTTGTTCTTGTGGTTTCATCACTCAGCTCTGACGTGGCGTGTGAAGGGAATTCATTAAAACTGTAAGCCTATTTACGGCTGCTAGCAACTCTTTACATACACACATAAACCAAGTGAGAGAGTTAAATAGGAGTAATTGTGTAAAGAACATAACATCAAGGTCTTCTGAGGCTGTGACACAAGGCTAACTTCTTGATCTGGGAGGAGGATCATTATTGGTGGGGGGGTTCTTTCCATTATGGAAATATAAAAGTGTCACTCCATAGAGAATACAGTACAAATTTGATGAACACGCCACAAGACTATTTAGCTTGTTTGGTATCAGTCCTCAACTATAACGCTGACAGTCAGGATAAAGCGCCAGCTAAATCTTGCCAACTAGTGCACTGTCAGGAAAAATGCTTTATCATGTTGGCAACTAGAACAATGACTGACATAAACTCCTCACTAATTTGGTAACTTGAGCACTGACTGTCATGAAAACTATTGTTGGCACGTAGAACAATATCTGTCTGGTTGATTGATGGATTGATTGGTGTTTTACACCTTGAATAAGGGTATTTCCCTTAATATATGACGGGGGCATATTCCAACAATAACTGACACGAGCAAAGCCCTAAAATGTGAGGTGTTTTGATAAACTGGGGTGTTGTAATCTCTCTCCAGTGCTAAAACAGAATTGCTACTCTTAGCCAGAGGGCCAATATAACTGCCATGAATAGCTCACTAGTTTTGACTAGAACACAGACTCTCCAAGAAAAATAACTTTTAAGAACATTGACTGTCAGGAGTCTGAGAAACTTTCACACTAGTCTTTTTACACAGAACAGGGTATCTGTGTGAACTGACTACCACATGGGGAGGCAATACTACTAGTCAGCCAGATGGGCGAAGGAAAACAATCCAAGGTGTCACTGGCTAAAAACAATGACAAGACAGGACAGTCAGAAGACACAATACAAGCACATCAGAAAACAGATAGGCTTCCTGTTGCCCTCAAAGAAAAGGCCCAGGGAAACAGAAAACTCTCTCTAACTGTTTACTATATCTAACACCACTGTCTTCTTATTTCAATCAGGAAGAAGAAACAGAGACCATATTGAAATGATGCTGCAGCTGAACAAACCAGAGAAAGTTGATGGTGAGAACGAATTTGTTCAGGTTTAAATGTTTTCCATGTACATGTCAGTTGTTAGCTCAATCAACAACAAATCAGCAAAGAGATTTCAAACTGCATGGGAGGCTTTATATATATAACAGATGAGACAACTGCTATTGGCCAGGTGTCAGTTGGTGACCCTAAGCCCAATAAGTGTGAAACACCTATATGATAGCAGGGCAGTTTCTTGAAAAATTTCCCAGGTTCCTATCCCAGATTCTTCAGACCATAATCAGTGTTCTGAACCCGCTTTTAGCTTGATTATAACAGGAATTTATGAAAATAGTAATATATTGACATTCATTTGAAAATTTGGGGGCTTGAAATAGTTTCGGCGCCCATAGGTTTTCCGGAAGTAAAATGGCTCTGGATACTGTCCTGGATAGTAATTAGGAATTGTTACCATTCAACTACATGTCATGCCTCTTGTGGCGGGCTAACCACCAGGGGTTTAAATTTCAGAATTGAGCCTAACATTTTTTTGTCCAGTTGATTTGACCTGGCTCTACTTGCTGAATCATAGGCGTTTGTTTTGACGAAATATCCAGTGGTCATGGACTGTCAGAACAGTTGCCATGAGAACCCAGTCATTAAACCCATTATAGAACATTCATAATGTTAACATAATCAAGTAAATTACACTGAGTACAGACCTACAGCAGCAATATGCAAGCAGACTGCAACAAATGACAAATTTGATTTCCTTGACTGTACTCATTGTGGAATAGTTTTTGGAGACTGGTTTAAGGTAAGTATCACTCTACATGTGACAACTGGTAAGTTATCACATTGTATGACCCATAATGAATTTTAAATCTGTCCCACATGAGCGATTCTCTGTTGGAGACTAATTGCAATAGATTTGTCTTCCGCGACAGATTTTTCTGACACAGTGAGATTCTGGGTCAGGGATTCTTCCAAAGTCAGCTTACATTTATACCACGTGACTAATACTTGGCATGTATTTTTAAAAATGAATTTCATGTGGTAGAAATTTTAGCTGTGATTTTAATCACTATAGCCACAGGTGGCGGAGCTAGCTTATTATCCATGGGTCTACATTTTTTAAATTTAAATAAAGTTAAGTCCTGCATCTTGGTTATTGATTGAATGTACAACTTATGGCTGTGAGTTTCCGTCGCATGTTTGTCGCAAACAAGAAGATTAGTTGCCGGCAGTCAGCAACTAGTTGCAAGATATCAAACAAATTTGATAGACACTAGACTAGATACTGTCAGCGGTTAATCACATCCCCAGCCTGTCGCAAATGGATGGATTTTCTTGAGATTTTTAGGTGCTGATGGAGAATTGCTCCTGTGCGGCAGGCTGAAGCCAATGAGTGATCAGAAATGGAAATGTACTCTTCAAGTCAAATCAATCCAGTCAGGGTATATCCTCTGATTTCAATAATACATTTATTCATTGAAAAATGCAAACTCATAATGAGCTGTTTACCATGCTATAATAATGTAGTATTGTTATAAGTCACTCCAAAATAATGTCCTTACTCTCAATAGAATTTAATTGGACTATGATACACCATGTTGTCACTATAATAAATGTCTGATGAACTATTAGTTTAGACATATTGATAGAGATATCAATAGTGAGAAGTTAAACTTATCACTATTGATATCTCTTATTTGGAAAATGTTTGAGTTGTTTTTAGTCAAATTGTTATAAACTGACGAAATATGTTATATATGTGAGGTCATCAACAAAATTAAAATCAACACTCAATAATTATCAGGGGTAACAGAGACTATGATTTTGGATGAACTGACTACAATCTACAAACAGAACATCAAACCCATGGAGGAAAATTACAAGTTCACATCACTCCAGAGACACAGTATTTCAGGTGAGAACAGTGATGTCCCACAGACACTTACACATTGTATTTCAGGTGAGAACAGCACACAGTATTTCAGGTGAAAACTGATGTCTCACAGACACTTACACACAGTATTTCAGGTGAGAACAGCGCTGTCCTACAGACACTTACACATTGTATTTCAGGTGAGAACAGCGATGTCTCACAGACACTTACACGCATTATTTCAGGTGAGAACAGCGCTGTCCTACATACACTTACACACAGTATTTCAGGTGAGAACTGTGCTGTCCCACAAGCTTACACATTGTATTTCAGGTGAGAACAGCAATGTCTCACAGACACTTACACGCATTATTTCAGGTGAGAACAGTGCTGTCCTACAGACACTTACACACAGCATTTCAGGTGAGAACTGTGCAGTCCCACAGACACTTACACATAGTATTTCAGGTGAGAACTGTGCTGTCCCACAGAAACTTACACACAGTTTTTCAGGTGAGAACAGCGCTGTCCTACATACACTTACACACAGTATTTCAGGTGAGAACTGTGCTGTCCCACAA
>JARFOD010027684.1:0-10728 GCA_031763545.1 Mopalia muscosa
TTGTTTAGGGGTAAAAAGTCTTATTAAAAGGTATTTCACATAATTACTTGTATTAATACGGTGAAAAACTGAGAAATGGATGGACTGACTGGTGTTAAAACCACATGCTTAAGTGGATTTCACATAAATTTTGGAGGTATACTCATTTACCAGCCAACAGAGCTAAATGTAAAAAATATGAAGTGCTGGAAAATTAATGTTCAGCCAGTGCCACACAAAGACAGATGAACTCTGTTATGAATATACTACTACATGTATTAGTCAAAGGCCAGTTTTATTTGATTAAAACCGGAAGCGGGCTTACCTCCATGCTTTATGTACAGCCCACTTTGGCATAAACTTAGTGCCATTTTGAATGTGTAAATGTAGCCATTTCCATTAATACAGCGTAAATTGTGCGGTCGTAGCAAGACAAATTACAACAGTATAAATACACCAGGACTCAAATTGACATTTAAAAGATACTAGTCACCAAATCAAACAAACAAACAAATTATAAAGATACTAACAAGCTTAATCATTAGTAAATGAATAAAATAGTTGAACTTTTTGTTGACCTACATAGACTATTTTCAAATTTGTATGTACATTTGGCTAATTGTAAAGGGAGAGCACCTTTGTCACTTCCTGATAAGACAGTAATGATGTGGGTTTATCCCAAAGTTCCCAGTCTGCGTAAAAAAGCTAGAAGGTACTTGATGGTTACAAAATGGGCCAGTTTATTGCAGGTTGTGTTTTTTTGTTATTATTTTGTAAACATATTTATTGGCATAAGATTGTATTTATCAAATTAGAAAAATATCATAATATATTTTTGGATTCAATTACATTATTGTAACTATAACATGTTGCTGTTAAAGCCATGTTTCTTGTTATTTACTGAGGTGATGGCTTGCAACCAATTTAATAGTAAAGGAAACCGGCCTCAACAACTGGCAACAAACAAAGACAAGACAGGACGATCATAAGACATAATACAAAGACATCCCACAGGAGATCGGCTTTGTGTTGGCCCTCTAGC
Source organism: Mopalia muscosa (assembly GCA_031763545.1). NCBI lineage: Eukaryota > Metazoa > Mollusca > Polyplacophora > Chitonida > Mopaliidae > Mopalia > Mopalia muscosa. The sequence goes on from JARFOD010027684.1 coordinate 1,022, forward strand.
TCTGCAAGCATCAAGACAAGACGAAACTCCTTTCAACTGGCCACAGTTTATGTTGAAAACGGATTTCAACTGAACTTACCTGTATATAATTCTTGCACCTCAGGTGATGGATAGAGAAGGAAGGCAGCTTGTCTGGACAGAGAAGCTAACTCAGCACCTCTGTGGGGTACACTATAAAACACGAACCCTCGAGTATTAGCACGGAACTCTGAGAAATCATCAACTTTATCAGCATCCTCTATCATCTTTTTTATCAACAGACCTGGACCCAAAAGATAACTGTAATTAATCACCAACTCTAAAGTTTCAGATTATATTTTAAGACAACAGAGTAAAGTCCCTTGGGATTATTAAGAAGCCCTTCTAAATTTAGTTTCAACATAGCTTTGAATCCTTTTTGGGGACAAAAATAACCCTCCAAAAAAGCTATAATGTTCAGCAAATCAACATCCCCCAAAGTTAAAATATTGGCAGGCCACCTTAGCGGCCATAACGAAGCAAAGTCATTTTGTAAAGGGACATCACTCTAATGACAAGACGTCATAACTCAAATTGATCAACTTGTAAATCTGTTGCTTTGCAGCCCTGAAGATTGTTTCTACGTATAATACATTGAATTGCTTCAACAGTGATCCCTGACAAAACCAAGCAATGTTATATGTAGCACTGTCATTGCTATGTCAAGATAACAACTCCAAAACTACCATCGGTACTTTCTGCCTTTAGCCAAATACCATGTCCAATGGAATGGCGGCTATAGACATGCAACAGTAAGTGAGTTAAGTACAGAGTGAATAAATAATAAATGTGGACACCCGTTTCGCAAAGCAATCTTAGCTTATGTAAAATGTAAAACACCATGGCTACGAGTACTAAAGACATATTGTCGCAATGACAGACCCATTAAAAGTAAGTTGAGATTACTTTTTTAAACAAGGCCCTTATCATTGTGGAAATTATTTTCAAAAAGGGTGATTTATACTATTTTGTATATTTTTTGATGTGGTTTATACTTCATGCACGATGCCTTATGCAGGCCCATTTTCAACCCATTTAGAGGTGTTTAGGCACCCAAACCCTTCCAAAAACATTTTTTAAGGTAAAATGTATTCTGCCCGTCTCGGTGTCCACAAAAACTAAGCATACCACATTTAGCTTGTTTGTTTGTTTGATTGGTTTTTAACGTTGTACTCCAGGCTATTTCACTTAAATGACGATTACCCCTGCAATTGCCTGAGCCACATCTTGTAACTCACTCATATAACCTGAGGGTTGACAGATGGACTCAATCTTGTGAACGATACACCGAAGTAGGATTAGATTTGTTTCTTTGATTGGGGTTTGACGTTGTACTCAAGGGTATTTCCCTTATATAACAATGTGCCAGCCCAATGGGGGAAGGAAACCACCCTCGACATCACTGGCAACAAACGAAGACAAGACGGGACCCTTTCGCTTTAAGAACACCAAGGCAACATGAAGCTCCCTCCAACCACCTGCAAGTAGGATTAGAAAGCACACTCACTAAACTACAACCATGGGCTCAGCCACATTTAGAAACTCCCTTATATAATTGATAGTTAACAGACAGACCCGACCCATGGACGGTACATGTTCATAGAGTAGGATTAACAAGAAGACATGCTAGCCACATAGCTACGGCTAACCACATAAGAAGCTGATGGGATAAGGACTGCCCTTAATGATCTGCCCTCAAAAAAACCCACAAGTTACCTCCCATTGAATGTCCAACCCATATAATTGGTCTCTGTCCAACACCAGCCTTCTTAAGTTTTTCTAACATAGTCCGGCTGCGTGATTGCAAGGAGTGACTGAAACAATAACAAAATATCTTAAATACTGTTTTTAAATAAATTATTTCTGCATCAATTACATTCACATTTTGAATTTTCCTCTTTCCATTTGGTGATGGCTATATGAAGTATGCAAACAATTATGGGACTGTGCCATTTTAATTTTGCTTTAGCATCATATTTGATGTTTTCATTTTGTGTTTATTTGGCTGGGTTAAGATTTTTTTCATAAAATTGACAGTGTGTTAGCCCTGTGATTAAAGAAAACCACATTCGGTATGACTGGCAATGAATAACGATCTGACAATAAAATCAATGATGCTACAAACAGACTGGCCTTGTGTTGCCCTGCACTCTGAGGGCACTGGGTCAACATGAAGCTATGTCCAACTGCCTGCATGTGAATCATATAGGAGGTACTTTCATTACCCAATTGGTGTGAAATAAGGTGAAACAAGTCAACTGCTTTACCAATCTCCTGCGCAGGAGGTACGTTTCGTTTTCGTTTTCTCAGCATACCACTCTGCAATAGGCTCACCGTCAGAAATCCTGACGAAACCATTTTATAAACATTTTAAAACATTTTTGAGCTATAATTTAAGGAACAAACGGATAACCACATTTTAAATGGTATCAGTAATGGTTATTCATGACAATATGTAATGTTTTTAGCACAAGCATCACAGGGATTAAGTTTATGACATTTTACATAGCTATAACATCCAACGTCATCTCAGTCTCAAAGAGTATACTGCTACATCAAACGTAAAAACATTCAGTACCTTTGATGTCATTATTTACGTTATATTATAAGGGTTTCATGTGAAACAAAAAAGTAGTGCCGAGCCCCACACAGAGGTGAATGTCAAGTAGTGAGCCTATGGTAGAGATTGCTGCTTTACATCTATATTTGTTTCTTTGTTTGTTTGTTGACAACGAATAAAAAGGAGACCAACCAATCACAACATGCAAAACCAAACACACAGACAACTAGCTCTATCCCTTTTTTATTCTTGAAAATATGTTTTGTCTCGATTTTGTTTGTTTGTTTGATTGGTGTTTAACGTCGTAACTCAAGGGTATTTCACCTATATGACGACAGACAAAAATACAGAACATCACAAACAAATCTGATTCCCATTACCCTTTAGCCCTGAGAACACCAGGGCAACAGAAAGCAGCCTCTTACGATCAACCGAGGATCACATCGTGTGACTCACTCATATGCATATACTTGATGGTTGAGTTCGTTAGTTTGATTGGGGTTTAACGTTGTACTCAAGGGTATTGCACTTATATGACGACATGCCAGCCCAATGGGTGAAGGAAACCACCCTCGACACCACTGGCAACAAACAAAGACAGGACAGGACAAAAACAGGATGACAAACAACAGGACGCAATACAAACACCACTAACAGATCAGCTTCCTGATCCCCTTTAGCTCTGTGAGCACCAGGGCAACATGAAGCTCCCTCCAACTGCCCGCTTGATGGTTGAGAGACGGACTCGAACTAGTGGACGGTACATCAAAGTAGAAATTGTAAGCAGACACACTAACGACCAAGCAATGGCTGCAGTTTGTTTGATTGGTGTTTAACGTCGTACTCAAGGGTTGTCCACTTCACACTGTAAACAGCCTTATTACGGTGGAAAACCGAGAGGAACCTCATAAGGTCGAAAGGCGGACTCGAACCCGTGAACGGTGATGTTCAGTTCAGTTAGCACACCCACTACCACTGAGCCACTGCCGTGGGTCTCTAATTATGATGGAAAACTGAAAGAAACCTCATAAAAACCACACCCAGGATTGCCGGAGCCACATTTTCGTGACTTCCTCATATACCTAAGGGTTGACAGACGGACTCGATCCTGTGAAAGGCACATCGAAGTAGCAAGTAGTAAGCACAATTGCTAACCACTAAGTCACAGTCTTGGACTCGGAAACCCTCCTAGTTGATTGCCAGAGTCACATTGTGTGACTCATTCATATGCATATTCTTGATGGTTGAGAGACAGACTCGAACCAGTGGACAGTACATCAAAGTAGGAATCTGTAAGCACTCTAACCACCAAGCAATGGATGCAGGACTACCCCTGTAATTACTTACAAGAATTACAACACCTGAGAATCACAGGATGAACTACACAATGCCATGAAACAAAGTGTGCAATTCACAGTATATGTACAATACATCACAATGAAACCAGATTCTGTTTCTCAAGAAGAAGCAAGAACCTTTCGGTTAACTACCAATCGTTTAAGGGGAGATAACCCTTGACTTACATGTCACTCTCCCAGGGACATCTGGCTGTCCAGTCACTGAGGTTAGAATCATACTCTACACTGAATATCCTGAGGTGAGGGCAATCAGAGGCCAACCAGTCCTTATGGAAAAATTAATATGAAGACTGTTTTATTATTATTTAAAACACAATATAATTGAAACAAAATAAATATATATTAAAAAAAAATGTTTAATTGAGATTTATTTTGTGGGGTGGAGTCACTGTGGATACAGAGAAAATACAGAGAAATATTTGACCAACACTGACCCTTACTTGACGCCGCACTAAATTTTTCTCCTTGAATCAAAATATAAGTTATAATTACCCCATAATCTGAACTGAAAAAGGATTGATTTATGGAAGGGAACTTCACTCATATGGTAGCAGCATAATGTTCTATGACAGAAATGGCCACACTAATTAACGCCCTCTGGCTAAGGGCAGTAGATATGAAGTATATGTATGCTGTAAGCTTATGAGGAATATTAATTTTTTAACAGAGTGTTTGTATGTAACACTTTATGGTTGTGTAGCTGTTCATTCTTGTGAAGTAGACTGCTGTCATATAGGAAACACCCTTATTTAAACCAATGAATTACAACACAACTTTAAAATGTGAAATGGTTTGTGTTGTTGGAAAATTATTTTTTTCCCCAATGCTTAGTAAAGACAGCATGACTTGTCTCGGAAAAAACTTTTCTTGCCCAAGGTGGGCGCAGAGGGGGAAGGAGGGGCGAAGTGGGTAACAACCAGCTATTAGCAGTAATACTTTATCTGGTTAACCAAACCCCAATAATTTTTCTGTGACATTGCATCATACCTTGGGCCAGCAGAATGTATATGGTTCTGTCTGGTCACCACTGCCCTCAGTTGTCTGCCCTTGTCTCCAGGTTTTAAATGGCCCTCCCAATAAACCATGTACAAACACAACATCAGCATACACTGGTTCACTGTAACAAATATTAAAAAAAAAAGATATTTGATACAGTATTTAAAGTTTATTAAATCATTTACTTAAAGAGTAAATTGGCATCCTCAAGGTTCATATACTGTTTATAATTAGCCCAGGAATACAAATTGTTTGTTTGATTGCAGTTTAACGTCATACTTACGGTCACTTCACTTATATGATGGACAATCCCCTCACTTTATGTTACTTTATACACTGGAAAACTGTGAGGAAACCTGGTAATAACAACACCCACCAGTACCAGAGTCACATAGTGTAACTTCCTCACACACAATAGGCTCAATGGGGACTTGAACATAAAAGGAAACATAGAAGGAGGATCAGTAGTCTGACGCTGTTACCACTCAACCAGGGTCAGTTTATTTGATTGGGGTTTAACGCCATAATTAAGGTCATTTACCTTACATGAAAATGTGCTAGCCCAATGGATTACGAAAACCACCCTCAAAAACACTGGAAGCAAACAAAGACAAGACAGGACAAAACATGACAATCAAAGGACACAATACAACGACATCACAAACAGATCAGTTTCCTCTTTCCCTTTAGCTCAGAGAGCATCAGGGTAACAGGAAGCTCCCTCCCAACCCTCCAAGGTAGTTACACGTGATTTAATCGTGATAATAGTCAGACTGAAAAACAAACAAAGGACCTCATGAATACACAATATACAAATTATACACATGTATATTTCTATCCGGTTGATAAGAAAAAAACAGAATTAAGAAAGAAAAATTACCTATTATCCAACTTGCTTTTCACAAGATACATTAATAAGGCCTGATATAGTTTTTCCAGAACACTGACCTGTCTCTGAAGCTGGGGTGTATGAGATAGACCCCATCATCAAACACCTGACCAGCAGTGTCTTCACTATGGTCCTGGTCAAGGTTGGCCAGGGCTCGAGCTGAATGTAGTGATAGGGATAGGTCAGGGGAGTTCACCCAGTCTGCTAATATTGTCACCCAGCCTGAATATCAGTAAAAATATTTTAAATTATTTTATATTTTTTTATTTCTAGATTGTCTCCCAGCAGGCAAGTTGGGAAGGAAGGCAATTGTTGGTCAAGTGCTCTCGGTTTGTTTGTTTGATTGGTGTTTAAAGGTCTTCACAAATGGTTGATACCTAGAAAACATTTAAAAATAGTACAATATTCACTGAACAATTTCATTCAAAAGTTATGCATACATGTGGAAAAATTGGTATTCGAACATCTGACTTTTAATTCAGAGCGAGCTGTGATTCTCGAGTGACGTCACCAGGGGAATTCACTGACGTGGCTAGTATCTATAGAAACCTGACGGCCATTGTGTTATTTCTCATTATCTAGCAATTCTTCATATATCTCCGGTATGGATTCATCATTATCCGCCACAGAGTCGTCATTATCCGCCATATATTGTTTCGAACAGAGTTTCCCCTGCCTACGTCACAGCTCAAATAACTTGTATGAAGAATGAAGACTCGCAAGTTTGTAAGTGAATAAAACAAGTTCTAAGTGTCAGATAAATACGGGATTTATTTTACAAATAGTTTATAGTATTATCTTTGTAATTCAGTCACTTTCAATCTGATTTAAAACCCATTTGGAAATACCTTTAACGTCATACTCAAGGGTATTTCACTTATAGGACGTTGGATTGTTCACTTCACACTGCACCAAACCATATTACGGTGGAAAACTGGGAGGAAACCTCGTAAAAATCACCCCCGCGATTGCTGGAGACACAACATGTGGCTCGCTTATATACCTGATGGTTGACAGGCCGCTCGATCCCATGAACGGTACATCAAATCAGGTGCAGTTTAGTAAGCGAACACGCTACCGCTAAGCCAAGGCAACGAGCCCTAGTGCTCTCAGAGTGAAGGGACAACAGGAAGACAATCCAGGGTTGTGTCTTTAGTTTTGTATGTTGTGATTGTCCGGTTTTCTTATTATTTGTTGTGAAAGGCAGGGTCATACATACATATAAATACTATGCCTAATCAAGAGAAACTGAAAACCATCCCTCAAATTTCTGAAGTCACTTTATGTATAACTTTAATAATAAAGTTTAAGCATAAGAAATTGACTTCTTCCTACCAGACTTGACGAGTTCTCCATGTAGGTTTTCATGTAGAGAGAGATTTCCAATGATCCTCGCCACCAGTCTTCTTATTGGGAAATTCTCTCTTAATGTCTGAAGTCTTTGGAGAAGCTGTAGACCCCCTAACTCAACTATCTCTTTACATTGACTGGAAACCTGTGGGACAGATATAAGAAATAGGGGTCTTGCAATTTCAAAAAGTGGGCATTGGAATTGTGTGTTTCGGGTTTAATGTCGTTCTCAAGAGTATTTTACTTATTTAATGCATGCCAGCCCATTAGGTGAAGGAAACCACCATCGACACCACTGGCAACAAACAAAAAGAAGATGGGACAAATACAGGATAACAAACGGACGCAATACAGACACCACAAACAGATGGGCTTCCTGTTCCCCTTTAGCTCTGAGAGCACCAGGGCAACATGAAGCTGCCTCCATCCACCCGCTCATTGGAATTGGAGGTAGTCCTCCAGCTTGACTCAAGATCAGTGGTCTTTTCAGTAAGGTCATAACCGTTTGTTTGATGGGATTTAATGTCGTTCTCAAGGGTTCTCACTGCGACGATGTGCCAGCCCAATGGGTGAAAAAAAACACCCTCGACACCACTGGCAACAAACATAGACAAGAAGGGGCAAATACAGGACACAATACTGACACTACAAACCGATCAGCTTCCTGTTCCCCTTTAGCTCTGGGAGCACCAGGGCAACATGAAGCTCCCTTCAACCACCCACACTTCAAAATGGCTAAAAGCGTCATTAAAAAGCCCCACTATGACCAATAATGTAACACCGAAGGACTGCCATGCAAGGATTAAATTACCTCCCTTGGTAAAGGATTTTGTTTGTTTGTTGTATTGGGGTTTAACGCCTTACTAAAGGTTATCTCGCTGACATGACAGCATCCCTTGCCTTGGTAGAGGATTTCGTTCGGTTGTTTGATTGGGGTTTAACGCCCTACTTAAGGGTATTTCAGTCACATGACGGTGATCCTTAATTAAGGAAGAAGCAAACCAATCACAAGTGAAGACAGCTATTTTGATTGGGGTTTAACGTCATTCTCAAGGGTATTTGACTTATAGGATAACAATAGGATGACAGATTATCCACTTCACAATGCTCCTTGCTAAATAACGGAGAAAACCTGAAAGAGAACCTCTTAAAAACCACCCCAGTGATTGTCGGAGCAGCATCATGTGACTCACTCATATACCTGCTGGTCAACAGACGGACTCAATCCAGTGCACGATACATCGAAGTAGGATTAGTAAGCGCACATGTAACCACTTAGCCACGGAAATGGGCCCATAAAAAGTTGAAGATAATAAAATAATGACTTTAAAGAGTGAACAACTCACTGTAGAATGAACAGCCAGGGCTTCCAGACTAAATCTCTCCACCTTTTCTGCTGTTATTGTAGTGGGTGATTTTGAAAACTCCAATCCTGGACTCCCAATGTAAAATATATCTTCCTAAGTCACACGAATTAGAAGAAAAAATAATTAAGGCATATACATCAGTTTATTGATTGATAAACCAATCTGTGTTTACAGGCTATACTCAAGACTGTTCCACTTATATGATGGCGATGTTCACTGATAGTTTGTTTGTTTATTTGTTTGTTTGATTGGAGAATATAGTCCTACTAAAGGTTATTTCACTTATATATGTATGACGACGGATTATCCACTTCACACTGTTCCATCCCTACTTACAGTGGAAAACCAAGAGGAAACCTTGTAAAACCTACACCAGTGACTGCCGGAGCCAGATCATGTGATCCACCCATATACCAGATGGTCAAAGACGGACTCAATCACGTGAGCTATAAATCAAAGTAGGATTAGTAAGCGCACATGCTACCACTAAGCCAGGGCTAAAGTAAATAGTCACATCAAATTGATATTGTTTTTGTATGTTGGTAAATAATGATCCTCCAGTGCAAACAATACAATAAAATAATAGTCATGATTCCTCCCTCTACAGCTGCAGTGTTTAAACGCTCCAAAGGGTGTAATCTCTCTGGGTCTCGGTTCACAAAGCAAGCTTAGCTTACGTTGAACATAACTGTCATGGCAACAATAAATCTTCAGCACTGGTGGTCATGGTATTTTCGTTAAACGTAAGCTAAGATCACTTTTTGAAACAGGACCCTGCATCTGATTTTGATGCGTAGCTTAAAACTTGAATAAGGAAACTTAAAGGTTAAATACAGGTTTAATATACCCATCAATTAAATTCTGTATCTTTTTACGAGGTAAACAAGCCCTTTTTGTAGTACAGAATGAACAGTACTGGTCCTTCTGCTAAAATTCCAAATTTTCATTAACAGAAAGAGGAAGCCAAATGGCAGGTTTGATTTGTTTTGTTTGTTTGGGGTTTAACGTCGTACTCAAGGGTATTTCACTTATATGACGAAGTGCCAGCCCAATGGGTGAAGGAAACCACCCACGACACTACTGGCAACAAACAAAGACAGGACGCAATACAGACACCACAAACAGATCGACTTCCTGTTTCCCTTTAGCTCTGAGAGCACCAGGGCAAC
>JARFOD010027695.1:0-10728 GCA_031763545.1 Mopalia muscosa
GTGTTCCGATCAATGGCAGGAATACAGTACCCATTAAAACAGTGTTCTGATCAATGGCAGGAAAAAAGCACCAATTGAATCAGTGTTCTGATCAATGGCAGGAAAAAAGCACCCATTGAATCAGTGTTCCGATTAATGGCACAAACACAGTACCAATTAAACCAGCGTTCCAACAAATGGCAGAAACAATCAAGTGCCCATTAAAACTGCGTTCCGATTAATGACAGGAATAAAGTACCCATTAAATCAGTGTTCCAATTATTGGCAGAAACATTTAAATACCAGTTGAGTCCGTGTTCCGGTTAATGGCAGAAACAGTGTCCATTAAATTATCGTTTTGACAGAAACAATAAAGTGCCCATTGAATCAGTGTTCAGATTAATGGCAATAAAAGTGCCTATTAAATAAGCGTTTCGATTAATGGCAGAACCAATCAAGTGTGCATTAAATTAGTGTTCTTGTTTTGAAACCGCTCTAGCCGAAACATTATCTGATCTAAATACTAAACAACACAATACTTTCCATCGAAATATAGAGGTTAACACAAAAATGGCAAAAATGAGCAGACTTTACGCAATTTACAGCATTCGATCTTTACAGACAATTTAGAGACTTAAAATGACGTATCCACAGTTTAAAATTACTTTATATACTCTTGAAATATGAATTGCAAGATAACTGTAAAAATGTAAGACATTGTTACATTGACCAAGTGTGAATTTATTAAAAGGACCGGAAGCTCTGGTCTTAATATGTCAATTGAGTTTGGTATAAAATTAAAATGAACACTTGAACTTACTCCTTCCGTTTAGCTCAGTGCCTTTGAACGTTTTTATAGTGGTTTCAGATAACACGTAATCACGGAATTCATCACACGCTCTTAGAAACTCAGGCTGCAGTTCATCGTCCTGTAGATTCTCCATATTTTTCAACATTCTTGTGTCCTTCACGGGTGTATCAAATACAAAACATTTGAGGCTCTTGAAGAAATTTCGAATACAATCTCTTGGAAGATTGAAATCCGTGTCATCTTTTTCCTCTATTATATAAAAAAAGAAATCATGCAAACACATGTTTTGTTATACTTTAACGTTATTTATTGAAACTCTCTCTCTCTCTCCCCCTACTTCCCCCTCTCTTGTCGAAGTCAAGATAGCGTTTGTTATCTGTGCCTTCTCTAATAAGTGATTAAATAGGTAGACAAACGTAGACACGCATCAGATTAGAACACTTTGCCAAAATTGTTTGTGATTCATAATTATTCATTAACCGATTGTCTGGTCAATGTATGGCACATGAATCGCTTCCTGGTCTGTATCACAGCCGCTTGAAGTTTGGAAGATTAATCCCGTTTCCTTCTCTGAGCTCTCCTCATATTAATCCCCCCCCCCCTCTCCCCCTCTCTCCTTCTCCCTCTCGTTTATGACCTCTTCATCAAGAATTACAACATGAATTTAGCAAATGGATTCATTTTTTTCTTCTAATTACTCACCTTCTCTGAGCTTCAATGAGTTATCCAGGTAATCGTCTGCACTGATTTTTCTCCCATTCAATTCCAGTTCTAAATGAAAATCTCTTACTGTCCAGATAAATTCGGGGAAGAACTGATAGAACTCTGAACCGTTTTCTTTTACTGTTGAGGACTTTACCTTGATTAGTTTAGTCATCTCAGAAACAAAACTTGAAGAGTTAAGGAATAATTTAATCATTTTTCCTACTTAAGGATATTCTAAACGCCCTACAGAATGTTTTTACCTTTCACCATTTTACTTCTAAACTGTTGTGAATTCCGCAACACATGTATAAATAACTGAACCGTCTTTTTGTGCTACCTCTTTTTCAAATTGCTACATCGCCAATGGTGGGTCAGTTGGCTGGTTTGCTGGTTCGTTGGATAGTTGCTTGGTTGACAGGTTGGCTGGAAGGCTGGTGGGTTGGTGGTTTGGTTTGGTGGGTCGGGTTGGTGGCAGATTGGTTGGTTGGTTGGTTGGGTGGTTGGTAGGATTGTTAGTGGGTTGGTTGGCTGGTTGGTTGGTAGGTTGATTGGTTGGCTGATTGTTGGTTTGTTTGTTGCCTGGTTGGTTGGCTGGTAGGTTGGTTGGTTCGGTTGGTTGGTGAGTGATTAGTTGGTTGGTTGGTTTGGTGGGTTAGTGGCGGATTTGTTGGTTTGTTGGTTGGTTATAACGCGCATGTTTTTTAAACGAAAAAAAGAATTTCTGGATATTGATGCCTGGATAATTTCAAATACAGAACCTGTGGACCTGATTTTGAGGCCTGCAGCTGCCGAGAATAATTTATTTGACAAACACACAGAAGGTATGGCTACGTTCTCTCCAAAAGTGTGATGCATCCCGTTATGTCGTTTATACCAGATATATAACATGGCCAAAAGAAAATGGAGACGGTAAGATGGCATTTAGGTATACTTAAATCTCAGGGTTAATCAAGGTTCAGGGATTATTATATAAAATTAACATAAATATAACCATCAAGGATACTGTAGCTTGTTAATAGCATCATTATCTATCATACCTTTGGCGTTGTATACCAGAGTACTGCTGAGAAGAATGGCCAGTGCAAACAGGTGATTATCGTTCTTGTTGCTGCCCTAGACAACACAACATTTCGTCAGATTAAGGTCATAAGTACCAGTGTGAACAGATGAAAAAGTAAGCTAAATTCTTTTACATTTTGTCAAATCGCTTTCTTCTGATTTGTCGAAAACGCGCGACATGGCATTCAAGAAAACATATTTGTATCGATGTCGTTTAATTATAGTAATTTTATACACTGAAGCGTAGGACATTGAGAATAGTTATTTTGCCCGTCACAGTTATCTCTTCTTCGCTCTGGTAAGAGTGTTCTCCTCTTGAGCAAGCGTCTACAAATCACGTGAAGCAAAGGCCGGTCTCGTTTCATATAGATTTACAATGTAGGTTTATTTTGTTGACAAATACTGGAAAGGAAACATTCCGAATTTCGGTATAGGCCTACTTAAGCAACAACTATGTTTGCGAATGGAACATGATAATTTATTAGCTGTCGACCATTGTCCCTACTGAATGTATCGAGGTAACAAATGCAGATGTTCCATTTTAAAATATGTAATATTTGATATAACATTTTCTTTCCGATCTCAACTACTAGTATATGATATTAATGACACTTTTCCATTATTTTTTATTACCATTTTTCTGAGTCAACTCTCAGTGAACCTACCTTTTCGACGTCACATAACCCCTCTGTGTCGAGGAGAATCAACGTCTGGTCTGTTTTTAAGGGGTGGGTAAGGCACCAAATCCAGATGCCTTTGGTGTGTGCTTGGATTCCGCTCCCTAAAGAAAACCCTTAGTGATGGGCAAACAATGAAAGAACAACACGCCAGTTATCTCTTTCCAGGAATAGCTATACATATTTAAACATTAGACCAAATAAGCCAAACAATGTTTCCAAAAGAACGAAAAGAATGCAACATGCTGTTAAATTAATTGTTTCGTACGTGCATAAACAAATATCACGATCGAGTGGGAAAGCAGACTGCAGTTAATGGATTTAGTAATTTAATAAATGTCTAACATGTTTAAAATAATTATCGCTCAAAAAGCTATCACATGCTCAATGTCAGCTCACTTTGCTTAGGTACAATGGTAGAATCTGACCTGTGGGTTGGTTATCTCCAAATATATACTAACCATCATTTCTATCCATCAACCTGTTGAGGAGGTAGGACTTGCCGGCTCTGTATGGCCCAACCATGGCCACCACTGTAATCGGGGAGGTAATCTGAGATATGACCCGAACCGTCTCCTCGTTGACCTTGAACAAGTCGTGTTTATTCTCTACCAGGCAAAGCGGGCGCCTCATTTTCAGGACATCCATACTGATAGCTGCTACTATATTATCTGATATTCAAGATGATAATATGTTATTAAAAGAAGCCTAATATTTTAAACGGATAAAGAAAAAAAAGTACTCATCAAACGAGATTTTACATTCCTGACATTAAGATCGTATCTCATGGTACACACGAAAATGGATTGTTATGTGTTTTGTCACACTTTTAATTGCTTTACTGCATACTTATATTACTGTTAATTGTTACATGGGGGTAACTTGGAGTTATTAGATCCTGCTCGACGTTTTCACAAGGTTCTTCATGAACTATGTTCGCCCTCTAGCTGTGGTCAGCTGAACTGTCAGCTCTACCACATGAGGATGACTGGTAAACAGATATCGACCAGTTCGCCTACAACATGCAGTTAAGACAGGCGTGGCCAGACGTGAATATGCACTAGATAGGCTACATTTCTAGATACAGAAAATTTGATAACATGGGAATAAAAGTTAGGATTCAGCATTGGATAAGAAACTGTTTTAAGCGACAGACAAGTTAAATTTCGAATTAAAAATACTCATTCTTCCGACCACCACTTAGATAATAGCACCCCATAGGGCAAAGTCATTAACCCAACTTTATGTTACACGAAAAAATATCTTTCAAACATTCGGCTATAGCACAGTCTCAATTTTCAGACGACGCAGCAATATAGAAAACATGCCGATTTATTTGAAAAAAAACTTACCAACTATGGCAAGCTGTTTGATCACTTCTACCTTTTTTCTACATATGTCGAATAACTTTTCCTTTTATTTTACTTATGTACAATTCTTTTCCACATATGTGAAATTCTTTTTTACTTATGTCGAAAAGATTTCCACTTATGTAAAATAAACGTTTATTTTAGATTTGTACAAAAGAGTTCCACTTATCAAACAAACTGAGAAATGATTACTACCCACGACAAGGGACCGAATCCAACCTTCATTTATGCCCCTATATCGTCTTGTGTAGACTTTCAAGACGGATGCAAAGACGATAGGAACATATTCCACATGCTGTGCAAGTTTAGCGTCGGCAGGCCACACTCCCAAGTCAGGTTAAAAGTAAATGGTCCAGTGTTACCAAGATTACAGCAACAGCAAAACACAAGTCAAAACCTCCCTTAGCCTACAGCCAACAATACAAAATCATGCATTTTATTATGAAAAAATGCCAATTAGAGTTACAAATAAAGAGTGAATATTATTATATTAGGCGAAGGGTATATTCTTATTCAGTACTTTTATTGTAGTTTACGTCATTTTATTTTCCCGACGAATCAGGCATGTAGTAATGCTATCTACAAAATTGGTCGCAATTGAAGACTTATTTAGCTATTGTAGTTTCCCACGTTTATTCTTCGCTAGAAAATAGCAGATGCATTGCGAAATGACGAGGGTGGATGCTTCCGATCTGATTTTACTTTTTGGACAGATACAGGCTGTCAGGGAGAACTCTGTAATTGAGACCGTGGGTGGAGAGAATAAGAAGGGCCCAGTTTTCCTGGGAACCTCTCCACCCGCAAAGGAGGGTCCCAGCATATATACATATCTGCCCCGGAGGGCTAACAATAGACGACCAGACGAGGGGCGCCCCACCCCCCTTTGCGACTCCCAACCAGCTGTAAAAAAAGGGCACTCCTTTTAGATATACCTTATACAAGGTGATAAGCAATACTTACACTCAATGCTTCGAGGAATAAACACGTGCGCCTGGCTCATGATTGGCACAACCGACCTCTGCGGTCCCTCCTGCCTGGGCACGCACTGTAAAATCCACCTGTTGCGTCTCCGAAAGGGGCCGGCACTCCATCCGTGTGGCAAGTGCGGGAAGGGTGTTAAAAACCGATTCCTTCTCTGCCAAGCTTGTGGGTATGGCACCGAAAATATCAAGAACTGGCGGCAAAAGAAAATAGCGTTCGGGAAGGAGTTTAAACGTTTGACCCGGATTGACCCCTGTCCAATACCCAATTAGAGAGATATACATCGTTGTTATACCCCGCCCAAATGACTATCAGGGATGAATACACCAGCCAATAGATGGATGAATACGTCACCCAGCTTTTAGATGAAATAGAAATACCCGACCCGCGGCCTACAGCTCCGCCTAGTTTAAAAAATGAGAGGAGAAGAAAGGCCCTGCTAAAGGAGCTGGAAAAGCTCGAGTTCCACCAAACCCCCTCGGTGATCGGAAATTATTTGCGCGTTGGTAGATGATTGTGCCTGAAAGTCACAGCGCAGATCCTAAAGCTTTCCTCAAAGTGGCGCGCCCCCAGTTCAGGGAAAAACTTGAAGAACTCCGAGCCATGAATGGCGTCAAGTTCCAGCTTGCCCTCAAAGTCAAGCTCTGCAAAGCTAAATCAGATGGAACTGATGAGTATACAGACCCTGTGCTACGGCACAAACAGGAGACACTTCTTATGGCTAGCAAAATCAAGCCTGCGTTGGACAAGACCATTCCACACATCCTAGATGTGCTCGAGAAGTGGACAAATAGAGGATCCGGGTGGGTCGTTGACAAAGTGGAAACGCTTTGGCTGGACATTGCCCGATATCAGCCACTGAGAGGCGGCTCCCACATTTCTTTACCTGTTGAAGGGGCTTCGAAGAATGCTGTCCTCAATTTGAAGAACAATGACGATCACTGCCTACAATGGGCCTTGCGGTCTGCACTCTTTCCCGTTGGGAAGGACCCACATCGGCCTACAAAGTACCCCGCCGAGGACGACCTGGACTTCAACGGAATAGAAGACCCCACACCCATCTCTAAGATTCCAAAGGTTGAGAGACTGATTGACCTGGCAACGTGTTCGATTGGAATGAGGGAGTAGCCGTCCACCACCCCAGCAAGCAACATGTGCACATGCCCCGCATCAACCTACTGCTGGTCCAGAAGGCAGGTAGATTCCACTACACCTGGGTCAAGGACCTAAACCGTCTCCTATACCACCAGAGCAAACACCGAGACCGCAAGCACTTCTGCCAACCCTTACTCTAGGAAAGACCTACTGGATGCACACAAGTCCGAGTGTCAAGGGCTTGGACAGACGGCTGTGAGGGTGGAGATGCCCGAAGAGGGTGAAAACAAGCTCACCTTCCAGAACCACCACAAACAGCTGCCTGCGCCATACGTCATCTACGCCGACTTTGAAGCTCTAATCACCAAAATCGAGGGAGCTGCCTCAAACCCAAGCGAAATCAACACCCGGAAAACACACCATCGTGAGGCCTGCAGCTTCTGCTACGTCGTGGTGCGATGTAATGGCATACAGAGCCGCCTCTGGAATATCGAGGCGCCAACCTGGTAGAACGCTTCTTAAGAGCACTCCAGAAGGAGGAGAGCAAAATAAAGGCCGTGCTTGGTGACCCCAAGGCAATACAGATGACGCAAGAGGACAAGTGGGTCCATAACAACGCTACCACTTGACATGTATACGAAAAGGCGCTCGGGAACGACTCCGTCCGCGATCACTGCCACATCACTGGTAAGTACAGGGGAGCCGCCAACAACGACTGAAACTTAAAGATGCGTCTGAGCCCTAAAAGCACACCGATCCCGGTTATCTTCCACAACCTGCGGGGGTATGACTCTCACCTGCTGATGCAAGCCATCTCCTGCATCTCAAACAATACGGAGAAGTATATCTCCTTCTCTCTCGGGTCGCTCCGGTTTATTGACAGCGCCCAGTTCCTGCTGTCTTCCCTTGCCAAGCTGGTGGCTGGAATAAGCCCGAGGGGTTCCAGATAACAGCACAATACGAGCCAGCCAAAGAGAGGAGAGACCTACTATTGCACAAGTTATACCCCAATGAGTACATGGACTCCTGGGAACGGTGTGAAGAGCCCAAGCTCCCGTCCAAAGAGGCCTTCTATAGGAAGGTCTCTGACGAGAATATCAGCGAGGATGACTACGTCCACGCACAAACAATGTGGGAGAACTTCAGATGCCGCAATCTGGGGGACTATCATAACCTCTACTGTCGCACCGACGTTCTCCTCCTATCGGATGTATTCGAGACCTTCCGGAGGAAAAGTATATAACAGTATGGCCTTGACCCCGCCAACTACTATACCATCCACGGGCTCTCTTGTGATGTATTGCTCAAGAAAACTAGCTTTGAGCTAGAGCTGTTGACCGACTACTACCAGCACCTCTTCGTCGCGAAGGGGATGCGAGGCGGAATAACTATGGTCTCGTAACGTCATGCAAATGCCAACAACCCATATGTTGAGGACTACGACCCCCCACAAACCCAACAGCTACATTTAGTACTTGGACGCCAATAATCTGTATGGCTGGGCAATTAGCCAGTCCCTTCCAGTCAGCGGCTTTCGATGGGTAGAGGACTGTGAGCTGTTGACTGCGAGTATAGCTGAACACCCAGCCAACAGCACAGAGGGGTTGATAGTAGAGACAGATCTTGAGTATCCGGAGGAGCTGCATGAGGCACATATAATGCCTACCCGCTGGCCCCGGAGCGCATGGTGGTTCCGAAAGAGTGGATGTCGGAATATCAGCACAACCTTCATGGCGTTGAGGTGGCGCCTACCGAGGTTGAGAAGCTGGTCCCCAACCTTCGCGATAAGGAGCGCTATGTGCTCCATTACCGTAACCTGCAGCTCTACCTATTACAGGGTATGCGTCTGAAGATCCACAGAGCTCTCCGCGTCGAGCAGAGACCCTGGATGGAGCCCTACATCCGAATACAAAGGCAACTACCGACTTTGAGAAAGACCTGTTCAAGCTCATGAACAACTCCGTCTTCGGACAGACGATGGAGAGCCTCCTTAAGCGGGTAAATGTAAATATCGTAGGGTCTCACGAAGAGGTCAAGTTCAGATGACTTATCACCAGCCCGTTCTCGCCAGAGCTAATATCTTCGACGACAACCTCGCAGTATATCTACCAATTCCTGCCAAGGGAATTGGCACAGACTCGGTGATCATCGAGATCGAGACCAAGGAAGCGTACCAGGACATTGATGGCTGCTGAGGGCTTTTTGCCAACGAGTCGTGTCTCCTTATCATTCGAAGCTGCAACGACAGCGGGCAGCCGCGAAACCCAGTCGGACGAGCTCACTCCAGACGGAAGTCACATATCTGGGCGTACTGGTGTCCAAAGAGTTGCTATTATAGGGTATGCTCCAAAAGCTGATCCTGATGGACGTCAACGCAACCGCGTCGGACTTTGACGTCGTGTTTTGCTAAAAAAAATCTGGCTCACAGCGCCCATGAACTCACGTCCTGGGTCGACCTGGAGTAGACTCGGCCATTTACGGGGGCTCCGTTTGTAGATGCAAAAGAGAGTCAGAGACCCTTTTTGCTTCTTTTGCGGCCACAGCTCGACCTCTTTATAGCGCGAAGGCACATCGACGACTGTAAGAGCGTACTTGTAGGTGTGCTTGCCGATCTTATTATTAGGGAGGAAGAGCAGGTCAGCCTGGTGGACGTCGTTAGGCTGGTCACACCAAACTTCGGCCTTGGGATTTGCCGCTGTGAGGGCAGGAAGATCTGCCAGATTGCCTGCTTCTTGAGCCAGATTCTCGCGGCCGCCTCGGGGAACTTCGCTGCGGCGGCTAGATGTTTTATAACTACGACCCCTTCCGGTAGCCCTTTGGGCTGTAGTATATCTTCGAAACCTTCGATGCTTCCTTGCTGTCCATCGTAGGTTGTCACATATGTAAGAAGGCGTATCAGCCTCCAACATGATTCGGCGACGGAGTCAGGGACCCGCGCAGTCGAAGACGGTAGGTCGGTCGGACCGGCCAATACAAGAGCAGCAAATCGGAAAGCTGAACTCTCATCGCGCCTCCACAAGTCGAGATTTGCCTGTGCCGTATCGATCATAGTCCGGGCCAGAGGACCGGGAATTTTGTGTCCACGGGCATTGTAGCCCACATCCAGCATGGCAAAGTAAAGCTCTTCGGATAGACCCATAGTATATTCGCGGTTGCTATTTAAGAAAGTTTTCAACAGGCCAAAAACAAGTGTAATGGTTACATCAAATAACCAACATCAGACACCCCAAGATACCGATTATCGCTAGCAGTGCCACCAATCGCCGAATCCTGGTTCGAGACAAGTCGCCAATCGTTGATAACATTGTGTGTTTGTAGTAGTGGCATATGGCGTCACTGTTTTGAGCTTGATCACATACGTCGTCGTCGGTGAATTGTTCAAACACGAGTCATCGTACTGAGTTCACCGGTCCATCTTCAAACATCGTCAAGACAACAGCTTTGTAGGCTCGTAAATCCTGTACCAAGGCCACCATATGCGCCCAATGAAGTTAACAATCGTTTTTGCTATGCATCGAAAGCTGCTAAACGTAAGGTACTGAGTAGGCTCTAAAGCATGCGTTTATAGTTACCACAGGGAGCTGTGTCGTACCTAGGGCTCGCTTGGTATCGGCCTGTGCTTACCCGGGGGGATACTGAGTCCGTGCTTTTTCATGTGTCATTTCGTTTCGAGGTTCGCCGGAGTACCCCACGGGAACCAATAAAAGTGTATAGAACCCACGGAGACCCTGTTTGCCATTCTCGTGTCTTAAATAATAATAAAGCCATGACCACTTTATTCTCAATTTAACTATGCCTTTTTAATAACATGTTGTGTTCAGTTTGCTGTTTTATGTGCGATATATTATGATAAATAATGTTTACAATGATATTTGTTAACTAATATTATTAGAATTCTAGCAGATGTGGTGATGGTGGTTTTGGGTAAGTCTATTATCAAAGTGTAACTTTAGTGCAAGTAATTGTGTGTTATTATTCTGAGTTGTACTAGATGCCTGGGCCATGGGCAAGCAAATTTAAAAGTTCCGCAATGTGGTAGTTTTAAACCATG
>JARFOD010027706.1:0-10727 GCA_031763545.1 Mopalia muscosa
GTATGCTGCATTATACGGACTACTAAAGTGCGACATCAGCAGCGCCATCTACGTGACGCTACAAATTGTTTTTGCTGGGTTCGTGAGCGTTCAACGGAGAAGTCAGTGGTCGTCTGCTTGTTTACGAATTCTGTTTTCTGGTCCGGCTTGTCTTGGTAGTTAAAGACAGTCAGGCAGCTAGTTGGATATATTCAGGAGCCGGACAGCAGGCTGGCAGCAAACTGGCAGCAGGCAGGAGGTTGGTGTGACCTATCGAGTCTGGCTTGGTCATCTCTCTATAAACAGCTAGCGCGGACGTCGGAGAAACTTGGATCGAAAAGTTTTTAGTTGTGCTTCTTTGTGTTAGAATTCGGGGGATTGACGGACCTGGGCTGGGTAGAATGTTGGGGATGAGATTTTTTTAGGAAATAGACTAGACGCTTTCACGTTTTGTGTTTTTTAAAGTAGTAGAAATGTTACTTTTTAAAAAGGAATAAGATATAATGGTGATCTGTGGCGTTCTCCGGCGACATGCCGCGTTGATGTCGCTCACTGTGGACGGTGCAGTAGGTAAAAAGTCTTGCCATATGGAGCATTTAAAGAACCCATGTCCTCCAATTGGCTCAGTTGTTTTCTCATTTTCTTCATCATGGCCCACATAACACCCGTTGACTCCGTTATAACACCCGTCCACACCGCCGTGACGCCGAATGACTTCACCTTCCAAAGTGAGCGATCGGCGCCGCATGACGCCACGTCTACTGGCCAATTTCTTAATCCGGTGTTGAGCCTCTCCTATAACTCAAGATGCTACCGGTCAGCTGATAAAAAAATCAAAAAGCTGCTTCTTCAGGCTATGTGTAGCAGTCAGAAATGAGGCCACGCTTCTCAGAACGAGGCTGGTTTAAACCACTCCAACTACTGCTTGACATGCTCACGTCACCGAGTACACATTGCACTCCATGACCACCGCACGCAAAGCATCATGGAAGACACCCACTCTGCCCTATGACACCACTAGGGCCAACCCTTCCTTAGTCCGTAGTGCTGTGCTACCAATCCGTTTCGCATCTCAGACCCCCGAGTGTATTTGAATCCAGCCTTCATTGGTCAACAGTCCAATTGTGACCTGTTGTCCTTGTCTCGTGTTATAGTTCTAAAAAAAGAACACGCACAAGACAACGAACAGCCACCATGTTGTCCTGACGTCAGTCACGAACTGTTTAGGCGCCATTTTTCTTTTGGGCCTGGATCCTGCTTGTTTTCAATCAGTCTCACGGTTTGTTATGGAGTTAAAGTACAACAATTTTGACCAAATGAAGGCGCGAAAAAATTATCGTTAGAACATTTTGTTTTACACTAGATCGAGCGATCAATGCTAGCGACAGCTATGTCTTCGGCGTCACTTGCTTCACATTCCTGGGCCGACGTTCAGTATTCAGTAGTTGCGGCTGAACCTGGTTTCTGATGTAGGCTTGATTGTTGCTGACTGACATTTGCTAAACCTAATAGATTGGAAAACCCACAGTACCTGTGCCATTTTTTCTGATCAACTGCTGAAGAAGATCAATGACGATGGACACACATAAAAACTAAACAGTTGGGGGACAGGTTCAATGGTATAATTAAGAGATCAATACAATAAATTGATTTTAGTCACTTGGCTACCAATTTCCAGGACAGCATTAAATCACTCTGTACAATTGTGTCGAATGTGGAGCAATTACACGGAAGGAGTCGATTGCTTAACACGTTATGAGTCTGTATTAACTCAAAGTTCCAGAGCGTATTCTTCTCGGAGAACCATAGCGTAGTACACATTATTTGACCAAAGCCTTTGCTGTTGTTAGTGTCGTTTGGTCTCGCTAGGGAATTGTACAGATGTACTTGGTGAAAACATTGGTTATAGCTAAGATATTTTCTTTCCCATCCGCTGGCTTAAGTACAGTGTAATCACTTGCAATGACTTATAGTGGACGCTTGGCAAATAATATTCCGAACTGGGCTGTGGATCTTTATCAATTGTACATCCTTCGCAATTTTGGCCCTAACTCTTCGTGTTATTGCGCATGCCTGTCAAAAAGCATTTAGCACTCAAAAGCGCGGTTGTTCTTTCTATAGCTTGGTGTCCAGCTTCACCATGTAAGGACTCAAGACCTAGAAGAATGAGTAGTTCCCAATACCCTGCCACTGGGTCTGATTTTCCTGTACACTACACTGTCCTCAAGGATGACCCTGCTCCATCGATTGAACAGCAATAAAGTAGCTTTTAACATGATATGGGATCTCGTTCTTGTCGATTTGATCCCATCTTCTCCTTCCATAGAAGCAAGAATGGTTTAATGACAGCATCTTTCTCTTGATATTTGTTTGTTTGATTGGTGTTTAACGTCATACTCAAGGGTATTTCACTTATATGACGACGGACACAAATACAGAACATCACAGACAAAACTGCTTCCCGTTACCCTTTAGGCCCACCCGCTCCCTCACGGGGCTCTTTCTCTTGAATACGACACATATTCTGGTGTGAAAACGAAGGAAACATATCTGATGTAGGTAACGCAAGATTAGCCTGAATGTTCCGTGTGGAATGGACCGTCATCTGTCGAAACTAATTTTAACTCCTCCTGCAATGCACTTGGTTGTGCTATGACTGGGATGAAGTTACATTCCTCTCTTCATCTTTATCAGCATGTGCTTCACTGGATTCCAACCGTGAGAGAGCATCCGCAATTGTGTTACTCTTGCCACTTCTGTTCTCAATTTGAAAATTAATTTGGAGTTGACATCGCACCTTTGTTCCACAGCTCCTAATTTGGCCGTCTGAAGTTTTTCATGTTCTTCTTAGCCGTTCTTAAACATCTGTTGGCATATGCTACAACTCCGTTTTTTCCATCTTAAGTCTGGGATAACACAGCGCCCAGTCCTTCCTGGCTAGCATAAGTTTTAACTAAAAAAAAGGCATAGAAAATCGGCATAAAATAAGACAATAAGTTTACTGTTTCTTCCTGTTCAGAGCCTTGGTGATATGGACAATTTTATTTTTGACAGAAGTTGCTACCAGGTGGTGAAAGGCCCCTGCCATCTGAGCAAAACT
Source organism: Mopalia muscosa (assembly GCA_031763545.1). NCBI lineage: Eukaryota > Metazoa > Mollusca > Polyplacophora > Chitonida > Mopaliidae > Mopalia > Mopalia muscosa. The sequence goes on from JARFOD010027706.1 coordinate 3,080, forward strand.
GGCAAATCCGAGGAAACCTTGTAACTGTTGGACAGTGATTGGGGTTGTCCATCTTGCAGCAGAGCTGCCACACCGTCTTTTAAGATTACATGGTCATTGGCCAAGATATGCCACTTCCGTCAGCAGGAATTTACATTTGCTTGGTTAAAGTCGAAGATTGTGTTCTCCTAACCGGGTTAATACAGTATGCAAACTAGACAAATGTTCTTCGAAGGTAGGAACGTAGATCAGGAGATCGGTCAGGAAAATTAAAATTTGTTCATAGTTCAAATCGCTGAAACAAAACATCATTGACCTCAGGAAAGGGGCGGAGGCATATTAAAGTCGGGAAGGCATAGTATTATACACAAACAATCCCATCTGTGTTATAAAATCTGCTTTAGCTATTTGCATATTTACATTACGTGTCACTTAATGATATCTATTTTCAAGATCTAAAGCGGATTACCATCTAGACCCATGTATAGCATCGAAATAATCAACACACATAGGTAGACTTTCTTCCTGATAAGCAAAATGGGTGAGGCGTAGGGGCTCTTGCTATGTTTGAGGACTCCTTGGTGTAAACGTTTCCTTGTACGATTCTCCACTTCCTGATACGGACTAAGTGGCATTCGACAATACGGTTGAGAAACGGGAGCATTGTCAGTTGTAGTTATCTCATGACATATTTCATCGTTGTAACAAAGTTCATCTTCATTTATTGTGAATACTTTTCTGTGTTTTAATAACAAAGTCTTCAGTTTTTCAAACTGTTCTTCAGTTCCTTAAAAATCAACAGAAACAGGGATATCTTTTTGGGGGGTTTCAGATATACTTTGTTTAACATAAACATCTTCAGGTTCTTCAGGTTCTTGTTGAAATTCACAGCCTGGTTCTGTAACTTCAGCTGTATGCAAGAATCCCTGTCTTGCTCTTGGCTTTAACCAAACATCGATGTCTCCGATGTTGATCATTTGGACAAATATCGACCTTTGATGTGTTGATACGCATTTTTTTTATGAGGGGAACATTTCTTGGCATCCCTTTCAGGCTCATCGGTTTCGAGGGTTTCTTAAGAGGAACACCTATTGACTCTAAGGTTGTAATAGATCGGGCTGCCAACAGAATCCTCTTTCTTCCTCTATCCATCGCCTACCCAATCTGACCAGTTTCTCCACCTAACCCGACTTTCTTTTCACAAACTTTCAGTGTATGAACCCAGTGTTGGTGAATTGAACTAATGAGTAAGTAGGTAGGTCCCAAATGATCACTCACGTGTTGCCTGCAGTTAATTACGTTAATGCCCGACAGCGCTAGAGCTGCTTCCCTTTCCTTGGAGACCATATAGTCATTGACATCCTTAAGAACCAAGACACCTCGTTGCAATTCAATCTTACCCATCACATCTAGATCAAGTTCAATGTAACCGATGTATGAAATAGTCAGCGTTAGCCATCCACCTGCGTTTTGAAGAGATTTACCGAGGGGTTTAAGGCCCTATTGAAGAAGGTTTCTTTAACAGTGTTCACCATGGACCCAGTGTCCAACAGACACCTAACTCATATCCCATTCATTTTAACAGTTACAATTGGACTTGGTGAAAACAATGTGCTGTTTACCGGTTAACCACATTCATCTTCATCACCCGACACATGGCTCACTATGACGGGTTGTCGGCGTTTTCCGACTTAATGGGGTTTGTGTTTCATTCTTCGTCGAAGGCTGTTGACATTGACAGGCAAAGTGTCTGCGTCCTCAGCAGTTCCTTACTGTTATATTTCGTTATTTTCTTTGGTTACCGGAGGTGATTCTCATTGGAGGGCCTTCATCTCTTGCAGGATGTCATTAAGTTGTTGTTGTTGCCTCTGTTTGACATCTGAAAAGTCTATTATTTCGAGTCAGTAAATTTGTTACAGAGCACCCAGGTCGGAACATCCCTACGTACCATAAACAATCTCGAATCCGATATATAGGTCATTTCAGATGGCCCACTAATCCACGTGTTTATTGTTTGTCTGAAGGCTATGCTTGTGATTATATGATGACGTCATAGGAGCTACATTATTATTAAAATACTTAAAGGACAAACTCTTATTATTTATAACAAGTCATACATAAAAAAGCAAGAGTGTTTTCTTTAAATGTGATTTTACCCCAGAAACGGGCTTGTTTGGTGTGTTTTTTTTTTTTACAAATCCGCCGAGTACTATGGTTTAGGTTAACATTACAGCTTTCGCTTTTCAGCTTTTTCAGCTTTTTAATATTATGGCTTCCTTTCCCCTCCCAGATAACTGTACCTGTACGGGAAGTGTCGAAGGATGTTCCGATATGACCGAGTACCATAGCTGAACATCCCTCGGCCATTTCTGACAGTAACAGATGAATAGGTCATTTTGAACTCAAACACGGGAGGTAACTCGGGGATACTTTCCTCATATGACTGAGTTATCCACGTGTTTATTGTTAACGTCTAAAAGCTATTCTAGTATTGATATGGTGACGTCATAGGAGCTAAATCAATATTGAAATACTTACAGCAGGTGAAATTTGAACAATGTGCAACCGTTCGTAAATAATATACATATTTTTTTTAAATGTGATTTTACCCGAGAAACGGGCTTCTTTTATGTGTTTCTTTTTAAACAACTCCGCGGAGTACTTTGGTGGATTCCCAAGCCTGCGAACAAAACATTGGGCTGTTAACATTACACGTTTTCGTGGATTATCATTACTTCCATTCATCTCCGAGATAACTGTATCTGTGTATGGAAAATGTCGAAGGATGTTCCCACAAGACCGAGCAACGGAGTTTATGTGGATTTGGTCTGGATAAAGCCGAACTGCATTTCCCTAAATATTGTTTTTCCAAGGATCTATGAAGCTTGTGATTTGATAAATCTTGCAGTATTTCATTTCCACACTTGATGAATTAATAAAATTCTGGCGAATGTATGGTGTAAACTTTTCAAAATAAAAGCCCCGACATACATGGGATAATCAGCGAAAAGATGACTCGGTGATACCTTAGAGCTGGAATCTCCGCATGAAATATCGAGGTAGGTCCGCCGCGAATAACGTTTAAAATGACAATTTATTGATTAAGGGAGAGAACTCAGGCATATTTTAAGTTGGGGATTTGCAGAGTTCTCTCCCCTGATAAAATCATATAATGAAAACGGACGGAAATCGTTTCCAGGACTTTATCTTCTAAGCATTTTCACGGACTTTCCAGTTAATGTTGTAATTAAGAGGCGTGCGAACGCTGTATTGTTAATGCTATTTCTCTTTCTTCATCCTAACTGCAATTCGAAATTTTAGTAGAAAGTCCTGTCACTTCCCACTTTTAAGGCATATTTACTTAATTAAAAATTTATTTGATTGGGATATTAAACATGTATTAAGCCGGCAAGTCTACTTAATTGAATATTTAAGGCCTATTTCAAATCTCGATGTAGGACAATTACACGAATTGGAGCCTTTAAGCTTAATAGCTAGCCTAGTAAATCATATAGACAACATGGAACATCAATAGACTCAGTTAACATAAACTTAGCCACGAATATATACCATGTGAATGGCCATGACCTTATATTGAAGTGTTTGCAAGTTACCCATAACAACTCGTGATTGAGATCACTTGTCTCTGGGAGTTCATCTAGAACATAAGATGATTCATCAATTTTAATTAATCTACATCCCTGTGTAAGTTAGTTAAAATAAAATAATTTCAACTCCGAATATGGAAGTCATTTTTTTTTTTTTAACAATCTTAGTTCACATCGTGTGCCTCACTCTTATACCCGATGGTTGACAGACTGACTCTTATCCCGTGTACGGTAAATTGGAGTAGGATTAGTAAGCACACACACTACCACTAAGCCATGGCTGCAGGCCCCAAATTTCTGGAGAAGTAAGTTTAATTGTTGCTTTATATGGGAGATAACTCTCCCCAGCTTGGGGTAAGTTGGACTGTCTGACAGGAGTGTATAAGTGAAGAATACTGCAGTATTGTGGATTCCTGGCGTAATTATTCCCTAACATACCATTATGCAATGTATCCTGATCCCCCCTACTGGTATATGTCACTCAAATTTAAAAAAAAAAAACTGGATGTAAAAACCTATAAAACAGTGTCCCTTATGTAGCACCTCGGGTACAATCTTTCAAGGATACACAAACAACAAAAAGATCAAGAATTCACTCTAAAAATACTTTATATTTGGCCGTTCAAGTCAGCAGATATTTGATATTGAACTGACCGATAACAAACAAGAAACAAAGTTCAAGTCAATAAACTGGATTTCTGGATCTTAGTGAACTGGAACAAACAAAATGCACATCTTTTTTATCTCTTATACAGTTTTTCTGATCCATTGTGAATGAAAACGTCTTGTACTGAATGTGAAAAATATGTCGGAATTAATTTTGTTATAGTACTTTGCAAACTGAAAAATAAATTTTTACATAGTTATTTCAAGTTCATGTAGTCATTGCAATTCCTGTATTTGTCAATCTTCCAGCAGCTCTGCTATCCATAATGCCTTGTGACTGAAGTTTAGCTGTCCTTTGTCTGGAAAGCTCAAGTTCCTGCCATTGCTTCTCCTCCATAGCCTTCTGTAACACAAAGAAACAACCGGTTATCTATGTTACTCATTCTTTTTATCAGTGAGGATAAACAAATATTCATTAACTTACAAAGCAATTTAAATAGTCACATAAGATTGAGGAAAGTGATTGATTGGTGTTTAACGCTGTGTTTAAGGGTTTGTTTGTTTGATTGGGGTTTAACGTCGTACTCAAGAGTATTTCACTTATATGATGATGTGTCGGCCCATTGGGTGAAGGAAACCACCCTCGTCACCAAACAATGACAGGATGGGACTAATACAGGACGACAACAACAGGACGCAATACAGACGCCACAAACAGATCGGCTTCCTGTTCCCCTTTAGCTCTGAGAGTACCAGGGCATCATGAAGCGACCTCCATCCACCTGCATATAGTTATCAAGATTGTCAAAGTTTACACACATTGCAGCCTTGGTGTACCAATGTCATTCGTGATAAACATTTAAACGTAAAGAAAAGCAATTAATACAGAAATATTAAATGGATGAATAAATGATTTAATTACATAGAGCATAAAATGTAAGGAAATACAATGCTGCATATTGATCAAATTCTGTACATGGTAGTACCTCAAATTATGAACATGGTAGTACCTCAAATGACAGGCTACTGTAATTGTTGGGCTATTGATACTTACCTTTCCCTGATCCTGAGCAAATAGGTTCCAGTCTTGGAAGATCTCGGCCAGTCTATCCAGACCACCAGTGTGAAAGTGAAGAATTTTATACTGACTCTCCCTACTGGCTATAACTACCTGACCTCGAGTACAGTCCTGATCACTGTAAAACAGTCGCAGTGAACGCATCTGACCTGCAGCATCAAAAGATAAATTCTCCTAATAACATAGTCATGGAATATCCCTATTTTAAAAGGACTTTGCAATAGCACTGTATTGACTGAAATCCATATGAAGTAGAGCAAAACCAGTTCTTTTCAGGTTGTTTTCCAGTTTTTACAGTAAACAAATTGTAAAATAATCTGTCTTGGTATAAAGAGTTAAATCTTATAATAAATCACAAAAAGTAATTGAATACAAAGTTTTTATGTTACTACAGCTTCATCTGAGTGACGTCCGTTTGCAAAGAAAAAAACCCCAAAAAAACATTGTCACAGCAAGGTAAGGCAATCAGTCCATACTTTAAAGTTAAATAGTGACAGTTTTGGTCTTCCAAAAAACCCACCCAGTGATAGCCCATCACAACATGTGACTCGCTCATATACCTGATGGTCAACAGGCAGACTCGATCTGGTGAACGGTACAACGAAGCAGGTTAAGTTTAGTAAGCGCACATGCTACCATGAAGCCCTGGCTGAGGACCTGCTCCTATAAGAGGAGGTTACAAATTATAGACAAAATAAGAAGTATTTAATATGTAGTGGTTTGTGAATTTACCAAGGTTGACAGAAAAAACTCCACAAACTTGGTCTCTGGGTGTTTTCCTGTCTCGTGTATCTTTAGAATAGCTGATTGAATTATCAGGGAAGGTCATGTTATGGGAAACATCTGCTGAGAGAGAGCTGCATTCAGATGGAGTGTCATCAGGGTGAAGGAAGAAAGGTGACGTTGCACTGTGCTCTGGAGATGAAAATGGAGAGGGTGGGGAAGAGTCCGGGCCTGATGTTGTTGTTGATGAAGATGATGACATTCTGTAACGGGTCACTGATATATCTGGAGTGGGTGTACATCCACTGTTAGGTGAGGGAGCAGTTGTGTTTTTCAGATCTAATGACAAATTTGGTGTGACTTTTGGTGTAGCTTTTGAGGAGCTGCTCTGACTAGAACTTGTAGTTATCTCCCCTTGATCTGGTATTTCAGCTATCTGTACATGTTTCTCGCACTCTGTATCATCCATGGAATTTGAGGCAGACTTCAGTTCACCAAGCATGGTCTTGTAATGTTCACCTGTTGGACTGGAGAAAGTGGAGTCAGAACTGACACTAGGACAATCAAAGTCTGTTGATTGTTGACTAGCAGAGTCCTCTTTCAAACTGTCAGGGTTGATATTGACATCTGTATCAAGTTTCTCCCCTGCTCCTTCCACCTCTTGTGTGACTACAACGAGATTATCACCCTCCATCTCAATACTGACAGAGCGATTGGAACTTTTCCTTTCTCGTACCTTATCCTCTAACTTATTTCTCTGTAAAAGAGCGGCTAGTTGCTCTTCGGATGTCAAGCCGTCACTATCTGTGGACGGACTCACTTCATTTTCACCATCTTTAGCCATATCTTCACTTGTGCGTCCTGCATCATGTTTACGATTAACTTCCTTTGCAGAGTTCAGGTTATTTACATTCACCCCAACACCTGGTAGTTTACCAGCAGTAAACGAACCTTTCTCATTATTTTGTATGATAAGCTGTGCAATGTCATCAGCTCCTATCCCCGAATCACACTGTGACCTACAGCTGGAACTTAACTTTGAACTTTTATCATCACCTTGTTCACAGCTCTCACAACTCTGTCTCCCATCTCTAAAGCTGGTGGAAACAGATGTCTCCGAGCTGGTTGTGGAGACATTGTCTTCTTGGTTTACAGGGGGAGGAGCTTGGTTAAATTCGCTGCAGCTAGAAACGGTAGAGTCTCTGGGAGAAACACTTGTGCTTGGTGATGATCCAGGGTTTTGTTCAGTCTTGGCAAATTCCTGTCTTGCATATTTTCTAGCAGGACTCGCTCGAGGACTATTCTTCCGTGAACGATTTGGGCTGTTTTCAATACTACTAGGATTACGCTTCAGAGAAGCATTGGGTATCCATGTTAAAATAAGGGTTGGACCAGCAATCTGAAATAACAAAAGACAAATCATGACATTAGATGAACTAAACTCACGTTTAAAGGATAAATGTTTATCAACAAACACACAATCAAAGTCGCACATTTTCCTGCGTGCATAAACAGCCAGGGCTCGAAGTGTTTATCTAAATGCCGGACAAGACCGGCAAAATATGGCAAAGTCCGACAACTTTTTCGGTACCTCGGACATTTGTCCGATACAAAAACTTATGTAATAGAAGCCATTTTAATCCACTTTCATCAC
>JARFOD010027717.1:0-10727 GCA_031763545.1 Mopalia muscosa
GCATGCGCGACAAAACATCCGGCGGTTAACATTACAGGTTTTCTTGTAGTATTATTGCTTCCATTCACCTCCGAGATATCTGTACCGGTACTGAAAGTGTCGAAGGATGTTCCGACATGGGATGTGCTGCCCCTGTAACTATGCAAGCAAACAAGCAAAGCCCAAAGCGCGTTGAAAGATCGACTTTCATTGACGGGTGTAATCGAGCGTCTACGGTAGCCATACCTAACAAAAAGCTCTATATCTACCACCGCATTGGATCAGTATGTCCTATACTGTAAGCCGATCGCTGGTTATACGAGCGTAAAATCCGTGCCGCGTGCCTCTGGAATATAGCAGGGCTGTTAGTGGGATTTACGTCGTTCTTTAGATCAGTTCATTTATATGATAATGACGTCGTGGTGGCCTACGGGGTGAAGGAAATTACCCTCGACTGGCAACAAACAAAAATTGTTTGTTTTTTTTTATCGGGGTTTCATGCCATATTTAAGGTTATATCACTCCAATAACAGTGAGCCAGCCAAATGGGTGATGGAAAACGCCGCTGGCAAGACGGGACAATTATAAGCTGCGAAACATATAAGAGACAAGACGAGCAGCACTAGACGGTGCAAATAGATGGCGATTTCAAGTCATGTTTGGCATTTCAAAAATGTTTCCGAAAGTTCAGAAATTCAAATATTATTGGACAGTGCTAATGGAACCCTTCATAGCCGGAAAGTGACAAGAAGGAGAGAGGAGCGAAAGAAAGGAGCTAATTGCATACATTAAGTTTCCTGTAGCTTCGAAGGTAACAGCAGTCGGTTGGAGGGAGCTTCATGTTGCCCCGATGCTCTCAGAGCTAAAGGGGAACAGGAAGCCGATCTATTTGTGGTCTATATTGCGTCCTGTTGTACTGTTGTCGTCCTCTATTTGTCCCGTCTTGTCTTCGTTTGTTGCCAATGATGTCGAAGGCGGTTTCCGGCACGTCGTCATATAAGTGAAATACCCTTGAGTACGACGTTAAACACCAATCAAACAAATCGAATCTAACATAAAGTAAACCCTATTTATAATAAAGTCGTATTATGACGGTTTTTTCTGATTGTTTTCTGGTGAACCGAAGATATTGGCCTGTCTGCGCTAATACTCCCCGTAATTCTATATGTGCAGATTTGTACATAAATATAATTAAATGGCCATGTCTATACACCGGTATGTCACATATACGATTCACTCACGTTTTACCATTTGCAAAAGTGTTCTTCAGGCTATTCTAAAAAAAACAGATTGAATTCGCATCAGTCGAAAATGTATTAACCCAGTGTGTAGGCCTATATCTTGATTTACTTTATACCAGTGCATCGCTTTTTCATTTGCCCCCCTCCCCATCCGAAATAGCTAAGAATCCCTCTCCGGCAATTTAGATACCCGGGAGCTTCCGGGGCCTATATAGGCGGCCCCTGGAACTTTACCTTGTTGTTCTTTGACCTTGGACCTAGCTAGCATAAGGCATAGGAGTATTTCCTCCGCCTTAGCCTATCTCATCCTCTGGTGGAGGTTTGGAATTGATCCGCCGCTGTCGCCGACCACGATAGCAGAAAACATATATCTGATTTTTTTTAGATACACTGAAAACAATGATTAGTATTTTACATACCTGCAATATTTCTTATCTGACGGTTTCAATTTAATTATTTCAAATGGAGATAACTTGAATGTGTCAACTTGGGCAAGAAACTCAAATAAAACTTTATTCAAACGACAGGGAAGAAAGAAGGAGTATGTAAATTGTTATATTTGTATCCAAAAAAATCCTCTATATGTTTCGAGAGGCCCGCGATAGCGGCGGATCAATTTCTATATATCACCGTAGGTTGAGATAGGCGGGACATAAGGTGAAGACGGAGGAATTAGCCCTATACATTGTGCTACCCTGGACCCCTTCTTCAAATTTGTATACATCCGCCCTTGCTGTTTGTCTTTAAAAAGGCGGCATTGTCTGGTAGAGTTTCTGAGATACAGAACTCTGCATCTTATGAAGGCCTATGTTTTAATTGTATACAAACAGAGTAACCCATGAGTTGGTTCAAATATTTATATAAATATACAACTTATATATAGATTTACTATTCTGTAGCTTTCTAGAGAACTTACCATCTAGTCCTGCAAATTGAATTCAGCTGAGAAACTACAATTGTTATCACTGGCTCATCCAACAGACGGCGTTTCTAAAGAAGACAGGGAAGCAGTTGATAGGTAAGTACAAGTTCGCTTGCTTTGCACCTGAAGTGAACACACCCGTGTCTCCAGTGTATTTGGTTACATTATATTATAACTTGTTTTAACCACTTTTACGCGAATAGATGGACCAAATCTGATGTTTATTTCTCCATGAGTAAATCGCCGAAAACCTATACTCACATCCGTAAGCGGGGAAATTACCACCCCCTTCCATCCATCCCCCACTCTCACCAACCAAAAATCTTGGTTTAAATGACCACGCATTAGTCCATTCTAAAATAAAGTCAATTCTTCTTCCTATGTCGACACAATGACTCTAAGATAAACCCGGGTCATCTTGTTTTACACTTCTTTTATTCGCGGAAATTAATGCGCGATGGCCTGACATAGCGTACGAGAGTTGTCTTAGTTTCGCGAGAATACGATTTGCATAAGTCAAGTGATTTTTCTCGGAGTAATCAAGTCATGCGGTAACATTATGAATATAGAATACAAGAGAAACAAAAAACATTAAGGATCTATGGTTTAAAGCAAAACTATCTCTGTATCAGACAACTTGTGACTCTTATTTTCCTTACCCGAAATATTCACTTGTTAAGTTGACTGCAATGAAATACTCGTATTTGGTTTGATTCTTTTTTAACCCGTGTTGAAAATCTTGTTTGCTACATATTTATAAACTTGTCTGCGAGTTTATCTACAACATGAAATGATTCCTTGGTTTATATTTATCTACCTCCCCTCCCCCTACCCCACCCCACCTCCACTATATTTGGTGCTGATGTCTATAATCAGTCTTTCCATTCCACTATTCAATATTTTTTGTCAGTACTTGTATTTGTAAACACTAAGCGGTTAACAAGTCTGTGAATTGACAAATTAATGAATTACTTTGATGGCAATCTATTGCACTAATTGTTTTATTTTCAACGTAGGGCTCATTATGGATAAATGCAACATTTTTATTGGCTTTATTATCATTTCTTCTAGGCAAAACAGCACGTGACGTTAGAGATAACACGTTGACTGACTGCCTGTACAAGGCAAATAACGCGAGAAGGTATGAGAAAAGCCAATCTTGCACCTAATACAGTCGGGCTAGTAGGTAGATAGACCTGTATAATTCATTACTACCTTTATCTCCAAAGAGGAAGTAACATGTGAGAAGGAGTAAATAGGTTACTGTCTGGCCTCCAAACTATGTTATAACAGATCTAGATAACATGTATAGCTTGTTTGTGCATGACAAATATTTGATAATATACCAGGTCATTTTATTCGGGGCTCAAATTATGTTTTCTGTACAGGGCGTTTACTTGTCAGCCCAGTATTGGGGCTACTAAAAATCCTTCCCTTTGTTGGAAATACTTTTCCGGTGCACGCACTTAATATAGCCTACCCACAAGGCTGTCACTATTCCGCGGCTTAAGGTGGCTACACTCTTCAAATGGTGTACCTGTGTGGCATTCTATAATCACACTTTATTCACACCTGTGTACAGGTAAGTCACAAGTGCTGTTCCTTTTATGTCCTATTCTCCGATTCAAATATATATTTTTTTTAAATTACATGTGTACTAAATAACCAGATATAACCAGGCATATCAGACCAATATAAATATTTCAGATTTAATTAAATCAAGATCGTAACCGAAGTGGCAAATAACGAATGATTCCATTAATTGTGCCAGAAAATGTTTCTTGCGTTTGGAAGGGGAAAAAACCTATACCCCGCCCTTATTTTGTATAAAGAAACAAAACCCCTCTCGAAATCTTGAAAAGGAACTTGTCGGAATGTATATATACCTAACATTCAATGAACGGAGCCTTCTGGCCTAGAGTAGTTTGTTTTAAGAGTAGCAATGCTTGTCTTATACTCAGCACTGGATAAATATTAGATTCCTAGCTCTAACAAAACGCTTCAGATTTTATGGTTTTGCTAGTGTCAATTATTGTTCGAATACACCTCCGCGATATCAGTGAATTTCCCTTAAGCAATCGATACATCAACCATTGAATGGAACTTTAAGGGATACATTTCTAATAACAGTAGAAAGCTACATATCAAGTTTGAAGTTGACCCCTGAATTTATTCTCTACTTATCGGTTCACAACACATACATGCATGACTATTCTAACATTATGTAATAACGGCCATTTTGTAGTACTGAATTTAGTGAAATGCAATACCATCTGTCGTCTAAACTGAAGGAAGCTACATACTATGTCTGAAGTTAAGTTGTGAATTTATTCTCTATTTATCGGTTCACAGCACATACAGACATGACTATTTTAAAATTATGCCATAACGGCCATTTTGTTTTATGAAATTTGGTGAAATGTAATACCAACGGCTGTCTCAACAGGAGGAAGCTACATACCAAGTTCGAAGTTAATCCGTGAATTTATTCTCTACTTATCGGTTCAAAACACATACATGCATGACTATTCTGAAATTATGTAATAAAGGCCATTTTGTAATACTGAAGTTGGTGAAATGCAACACCATCTGTAGTTTTAACTGAAGACAGCAACACACCATGTTTTAAGTTAATCCGTAAATTTCTTCACAACACATACAGGCATGACTATTCTAAAATTATGTTATAACGGCCAAATCGACGAATCATCCGATATTCTAGATAAACTCCCAGAGACAAGTTTTTAATAGGCCTTAATCTCGAGTTGTGTAATGGGTAACCTTCACTGACATATCGAGATAAGGTAAGGGGTATTAACATGTTCTGTAAATCATTGTAAATATTTAGCCACCAAAAAATTCTGTATGGGTCAGGAATAAATCAGCCTACTTCAACAACTATGGACGTAAGTAGTTGTACGCCGATAAACGTTTAATGAAGGTTTACCTTGACTATGTCACGTAGGTAGTATTTAAGATATAAAATTTAAAAGAACACTGTTGAAATGAATATTAAGATTTTAATGATGAGAAAATGGCTTCTCTGTATATTGATTGCATTACAGACTTAGATTGAAGACTGCAATTGAATTGGCAACTTACGGTGAACTATTCATACCATATCACTTCTCTCTTTATCAAAGATTGAAAATTATCGTTTATTTTACCAAAATCTTTTCACGAATGCTCTAAGTCAATAATTTAAGTGACAAACGTTTTGATAACTATTGTGTATATTTATGAAGTAGTAGTAGTAGTCGAGACATTGGCTCTAAGATACACCCTGCCCACCGCCACAAATATTAGCGAAAATTAATGCGCGATGTCTTGGTATAACGTCTGGGAGTTGTCTTAGTCTCGTCCAGTATAGAAACTCTCGCTAGAATACAATTACAAATGACATAGATACAGAAATTGTATGGCATGGAATGTGCACCATACATTAGTTACCTAAAGTCACTTACTAAATTATCTTTAGTCACCGGACCGTCAATGTTTTGCACTTCTTGTATTTGCTAGTATGCGAATATTGGCGAAATATTGGCGAAAATTAGTGCGCGTCGGCCTGGCATAGCGTACGATCGAGAGTTGTCTAAGTTCTGTCCACTATAGAAACTCTCGTTAGAATACGATTGCACCAAATGAAGTTCTCTCCAAAGTGCTTATTACAACTACTTTAAAACTTGCAGGTTCTTAGTGAGTTACTTCGTAAGTCGGCGATTTGGTTAACGGATCTTTGGTGAGAATTTTGCTTGACCCGTTGTGGCGTATTGAAACATTAGTTACCTAAAGTAACTTACTAAATTATATTTTGTATTTTTTAATGCATGCAAAGTATACATTGGGAAACATGCATTGCAATTCAAATTTGATTATTGAAGGACGCAGAAGTCTTCGTGAAAGGATTCCAGACGCTCTCGAGCTAGATACGTCATTCTGTTGACGGCAAGTTTCAATTTTCCACTATACGTATCAGTAAAAGAAGAGCCGAAAATGCTAAACAGAAGAGCTCCACAAATATTGACCAATCAATTATCTTTCTATTGAAAATAGGTGCCTTCGCCACGAGACCTATAATAGAGTCGACTGTTATAACCTTTGATAGTTCACATACCGTAAAGTGGGGATGACGTTGCATTTGATTACAACCGGAAATGGGCTTACCTCTATATGACTTACGTACAGCCCGCTTAGTCATAAACCTAATACCATTTTGAATGTATAAATGTAGTGATATGCGCAAAATCAGCGTAAATTGTTTGGTCGTAGCAAGACAAATTAAAGCTGTATAAATACACCGGAACTATGCGTTGATGTCATTTAGCTGTACATCAATTCAATTCCCTTTTTGAAGATGCCAATGACCCAAATCAGACAAACAAACAAATTATAAAGATATTAACAAGCGTAATAGTTTTTAAATGAATATGGGGATATAGGCATTATTGCAGCCGGAAGTATCGATTTAAAGCGATACTCCCGGCTGAAATAACCCCTATATCTTTTGGAAGGTTACCATTAAATATACTTAAATATGGCATCGCCTAGTCATTTCTTCGTTTTGTAAAATAACCCGAGGATAACAGATATATACCTTCCTACGACCACTGGCAGGTGACATTTTGGACGGGGTCAACCCTGTCCATGACGTCACGCGACTAACACTCTTTACTGGTTAAAAACATGTGTGAAACAGTGTAGGTCACATAAGTCATTGGCGTGGACAGTCGAAGGTTTAAACAGGAATGTTGCCCGTTTGACTCATTTGCATTTTATTGTAGCCTGGAGTATCGTTTTGATGTATGGGAATGTATGCTTGTTTTCATTGGATAGGGGGGGGGGGTTCTCCGGAGGGGCAAATGCACCCTTTTAACACCCCCTCCCCATCTTTCGTCGCATATCTCTCTAACTTCCCTGTTTACGAAAAAATAGAAAAAGTAATGTAAGGGCTACCCGGACGTGGAGCGAATCATGTGAAATCACATGATCACACTTCAACCTGACTGCAACCCTCACATATTTTAACTCCTTACTGGGTGCCGGGGTCAAAGGGTATCAGTACTGGCCGATTATTCTGTACCGGGTATATAATTCGGGACATCATGGATGCCAAACTGTTGATAATACGAATTTGTTTCAGACTTCAAGGAGCAACAGTAACAACGCTGAACTTCTGGGGCGATCGCATGTTAAAATATGATACGATGGCATGTTGGACTCCTGGACGATCTTGATGTTGAAATCGTGGACAATAGCATATAGAAATCTGGTACGATCGCACGTGGAATTCTTGTACGATCTGGGACAATCACATGCTGAAATCCGGGACAATCACATCTTGAAATCTGTGACGTTGACATATTAAAATCAGGGACGATGGAATATTTAAATCTGGGACGATCGCATTTGACATCTGGTATAGTCGCATGCTGACATCTGGTACGTGCTCATTTTGAAATCTAAGACGATGGCATGTGTAAATTTACAGACTGACAGAAAAAATAAACATTAACAAAAAAAACCTGTCTATGTGTTCCAAGAGACAGATGTGACAAGGTACTTCAATTGTCATTGGTATTCCTTCTCGCCATCTTGTTCACGAACTTATAATTGTGTGGTATTTGTGTGATGATAAATAATGCCGTTGAAAATAAGCATTAATTGACCTAGTGATAAAAACAATATCACAAATATACTATGAAAGTACAAAAGAGAATTTGTAATATTGAATTATATGCCCTTTGACTATTTGCTGTGAGGGAAATTAGGACTGCCAAAGGAGAAAGGTACTTAGTCGGGAGTGACCGGAATTCGTAGGGAAAGATTGGCGATTTATCGACATATAGTTTGACTGTTTAAAATGGCTAGCAGAATAGAAAAGATTCTTTGGGCGAGAAAAAATGTGAAATTTGCAGATTTCGTCAGAATCCACAAAGAAAATCTGCCGAAGGTGGTGATAGTGAAGCAAAGCATCAACCCTCTTCTTGAACATGACCAGGTATGTAATTCTATATCTTATTCACTGATCTTCAACCAGACTGCAATCCCCTCTTGAAGGTGACAAGGTGGGTACTTCTAAATTTTATTCGTGGGACTTCTACCAGACATCAACTTTCGTCTTGAACATATCCAGGTATGTAATTCTAAATCTTATTCGCTGATCTTCATCAAGACTGCAACCCCCTTCTTGAAGGTGACACGGTAGGTACTTCTATATCGTATTCATTGATCTTCAAACCAGACTGCAACCCCCATCTTGAAGGTGACAAGTTGGGTACTTCTTATTCGTGGGACTTCTACCAGACATCAACCCTCGTCTTGAACATGACCTGTAACCTTTATTTATAAAACTTCGACCAGCCAGCCACCTTTTTCTAGGACGTGACCAGGTAATTATTTCAAAACTTAATTCACCAACCTTCAACCAGACTGCAATTGACCCCCTTCTTGAAGGTGACAAGTTGGGTACTTCTAAATCTTATTCGTGGGACTTCTACCAGACATCAACCCTCGTCTTGTACATGGCCAATTAGGTTCTTGTAAACCTTATTCACGTAACTTCTACCAGGCATGCAGTCACCTTCGGCTGGGACTTGACCAGGTAATTATTTCTAAACTTAATGTACCAATGTTCAACCAGACTGCAGCCCTCTAGCTTCTGGAACGTGACTAGTTATGCAATTGAATTCAAAATCTTATTTACGAATCTTCTACCAGACTGTAACGCTCTTCGTGAACATAACCAGGTATGCACCTCTATATGCTATTCACAAAACTTCTACCAGGCAGCCATCTTTTTCTGGGATGTGACCAGGTATTGTACTTCTAATTTTTTAAAATTTTGGGATAACTCTTTTTTTTTGTTTTAACAGATTTCCACTAGCGAGTCGGTGCCGGACTCTAATTTTTTTTAACTTATCATAGGATATAAAGACAGAATTTCTGTATATCCGATGATTAATGAAAGTAGGAGTATACAACCTTGTGCTTATTACTTTGTCATTTTTAATAACTATAGCCATCTTCGGTCCTGTCGCTTTCGTTAGAACTTTGTGATCGATGGGCTCCACAGCTTCCTGGCTCGGATGTCATGTTTTGAACTGCTTCGCAAGCGCGGTCCTCTGACAAAGGGCAGTTTGTTTGAAGAGTATCGATAATGTCTTTACCTAGCATTGGAGAAAGATTAACTTTCCAACATTATGTAAACGCTTCACATCTTGGTTGTGGTAGTGCCGGCTTGCAGAGGCGACATGATCAGCTAAAAAGAAAGGGTTTCGAGCGACAAAGCTGTACAGACGAACCATCACAAACTTTAAATGAACGCAATGATACGGGAACATTGCCGTGTAAGTTGGAAGTGCGTACTATAGGCTCTCTGTGTAGGCGTACACCTGTTTGCCTAAGCAAATAAGAAATGCTAGAATTTGATAATTTAAATGGTATGTTTAATGTGCTGTGTAAAATGAGAATTGTTATATTACTAATATCTAACTCATTTATTCTTAATCATTATTCTTAACTCTTGGATTACTGTGGGTTCATATTACACAGTTAAAATGATAAACGCACTCAGGTGACACTCGTTTCTATTTTAAAGGTATTGTGTATAGCACATGTGACGTCACAAGTCCGTTTCATAGCAACTGACCAGGAAGGGCGGAGCTATAGTATCCCAAGTGACTATCCAATCAAAGTACAGATTTATCAGAAGGACAAATACAGTAAAGGTAAAGGACAGATAGCTGAACATCTGTTAGGTGGCTAGAATTTGTACACGCTGTACACCTACACCATATCTCATAATCCTTTCTAGAGGCTTCCTTAACATAATCCACCGTACTCCTAATCAGCTTTAGAGGCAAAATGCTTTCCCAGTAACCATTTTTTAAAGTGGAGGTAAACAATAAATGAAGTGAGGCTGATTGGACCTACGAATAGCTGTAAAATAAGTTATGAAGATGTATGTTTTTAGTGTGCGGATACTGTTGGTAATCGCTTTTGACCCGTGGTTGTAACTCATGCTGGTAACTCAACTATGGTAGACTTTAAAGCCATTCTGTTTTTTAAAAATACTTTTTGTCAATTAATCAAGAGCCATATTATATTGTCTTCATGGCGTTTTATAGACATTTATTCAAAAATAGCAGAAGTCTAATAAGCAGAAATATGAAACCAGCCATTAGCAAATCTCCACGGCACTGTGACCTGCAGTGGACCTTCATAGTGCCATATGACTCATTGCGCACGAAATTGGGGATTTCACTTCACAGGTTAAATATCAGAATCCACTGACGCCTTATGGGTAAAATATAACGTTTGAAAAGCGAAGAATTAGCTTTAGCATGGTATACTCATGATTCCGCAGCCAATTCATACCCTTTGAGGTTTCTCTATGTCTCGCTAGGGGGTGCTTTTTAAAAAAAATCAGCGCTGGTTTGGTCACAATACCGTTGTGCCTGGGTAATGCTGGTTTCATACTTCTGCTTGATGAACTTCATAGCCAATGTCCCCGTGAGGAAGCGGGTGGGCCATGGCCCTGCAGAATACTCCCTCGGCTTCCTCAGTCGATCGTAAAAGGCGAGAAA
>JARFOD010027728.1:0-10726 GCA_031763545.1 Mopalia muscosa
CTGTGTGTCATGATGTCTTTGACAACGCATTTACCTCTAATAATAATAATAATAATAATATCTCTTGTATTAAGTTTTAAGAAAATATTTAGAAATGTACGAGTGTGAAGTTTCATTTTTGACTGAGTATATTATGTCACCCAGTAACTATAAAGTAATTAATGTAATACAGAGTATAAAAGGCTGACCAACCAAGTCCACTGCTTTGTATTGTGCCGCCAATCTAGCCTGTCTGAAAGCTCAACTAAAAGTAAACATTCATTTCTTATTGATCGTAGTTATTCGTGTTACATAAAACGTTTACTATTCAATATAAATGTACATACTATGTCCATTATAACTACATTGGTCTAAACAGGTAAGTTATGCATACCGTATAAAAGATTGGTGGTAAATGGGTTTTCGACTAACCCAGATTGTCTTAACGAGTTATACATTTGGTTACGCTCAAATACATTCAAAGAAATAGTGCGTTGCTGACTCAGCAGCTGATCCGCACCAACAACGGGGTGAATCGGACAAACATTATTAAACAGGTCTTCATTCTTCAAAGAGCTACAACCATTTTCGCATCTTACACACAATAATGTTTGCGACTCTGCTACCTGTGAAATACCATTTCGGTGGTAGACATTTATTGTACATGTTATTAATAGTTTGTTTGAATTCACTGAAATTCGTTAAATTTCCGACCGGGTCTGGCAACAAGTTCCACTCTGAACTGTGGCAGGGAAATAAGACTTGTAATACGATACAGTTCGGCAGTTGTATGTTATAAAACATCAGTGGAACGAGTGTTATAAGGTTTCGGGTCTTAACTCTGGTAATTTGCTTTTTAAATTGGGATTTAAATCGCTATATATAATTTTGTGTCGCTTTTGGAGCTCAATAAATCTTGACTCTTCGTATAGTAAAACGCTAGCGACACTCTTAGTCAGTCCGGTTATGCTCCGGAGACAGTCTTTTTGAAGCGACTCAATGGCTTTTCATTATTCCTAGGTTATATTGTTCGAGACAATGTCTGCGTATTCTAAGCGAGGCCGGATGAATGATTTGTACATAATTTCCAGGTTCTTGCGATTAAGTACATATTTTAAACGGGGAAACAACGACATTTTCTTGTTAGCTTCAGTTATAAACTTGGCACTCTGATCGTTCCAGTTTGCACAGGAGTTGAAGGTGTCTCCAAGATGTTTATGGGAGTGACGATTCTATCGTTTCTCCAATGACAACTGGTTCAATATTCGTTGGCTCCCTACATCTTGAAAACAAGATTGATTTCGTTTTGGAAGCGTTAAATGCCGTGTTTCATTTTTGAGCCCAATCTTAAATTGATTTTAAGTCGGAAATTAAAGATTCGTGTACTAAAGATGAGATAAGTTATTTGATGCAATATAAAGACATGTGTCATCAGCGAACAACCTAATGTTGTTCGTTACATTGCTTGACAAGTCAATATATATCAAAAATAGAAGAGGCCTGGGGTACACCGGATGACACGCACGTTAATTTAGATTCGCTGCCATTGAGCACAAATCTTTGGTGACGTTTGGACAGGTAACTCTCAAACCAGTCCAGTAGTCCTCCCTTTATTCCAACATATATATCGATTAATTGGCACGAAGTAGAGCTGTTGGGACGAAATCCATATTGATATAAAGATATATCGCGTTTTAAGAAAAGAAAGACATATTTAAATACAACCATCTCAAAGACTACTAAAAAACATGCAGCTAAGAAGTGAGACAGGTCGATAGTTTTTAAGAAAGATGGATCCCCTGTTTTTAAAATGGGACATTTTGAACAAAGTGGAAAAACTCGATTGAATAAGGAGATATTAAAAAGCTGACACACTACAGGAGCTAATTCCTCACGAGTTTCATAAAGTACTTTGGAACTAATCCCGTCTGGTCCAGTAGCCTTATTCGTGTCCAAAGAATTTAAAACATCAAACACATCCGAAATTCAATCCTTATATCCATCAACTCTGGAAGGTCAGGAATCGGGTTAATACCAGATACAGGTGCGTTAGTATCGTCAACAGAACAGATGTCAGAACATTATTTATTGAGTAGTTCTGCCTTTCTAGTGTCGTTATTTTCATAGTCGTGGTGGGAAGAGTTGGGTATCCTGAGTGGAGGAATCTGTGATACATTTTTATTGTTATTTTTTAAAAAGGATTTACATATCTTCCACCAAAATTTCTTTCCACAATTTTCGTTACTATTAATAGTATCGTTTGTCTTTTTTATATGATTGTCCTTTGCTTGTTGGATTAGGCTATTAACAAAATTTGGCTGTTTTTTGAAGGCCAAAGTGTTCTGTCGATTAGGTAATTTGCGAGATAGCCGAAATAGTTAGAACTGCTTCTTAGTTTCTTGCTTAATTTAAATTGTGATCCATGATTTATCGTTGACATTCACGAGGACATATCGATTTGGGATATGTCTTTCACAAACTTTAATAAGAATATCGCTACACTTTTCACATAGTTCGTGTATATTACTGTTATTGTCATTAAATAGATTTTTCCAGCTAGTTGACAGAATAGTGGACCTAAGGGAATCCCAATCCGCCCTCATTGTAATATCAAATGAGCCTACTATATTTGCTAGCTTTCGGCAGGTGCGACTTAATTTTAATAAAAACAGGGCAATGGCCTCTACAAAAATTACTGAAGGATCCAAATTCATCCACTAATGTACGGTAGCTACATAAAATGGATCTAACAATGTTCCTGATGCAGGACGAGTAGGCTCTGATATGAGCTGTGTCATACCGCATCTTTCAATTATATGTTTTAGGTGGTGCAAGAGTCTTCATTGTAATCTCCAGTAATGATGTAATTATGTCGAAGAAAGGAATCTAACGCTGTGTCAATGTTGTCTTGAATCGTTTCCCACAACCCGGTGTCGGAATTAGGAGTCCGCTATAGAACTGACAAGAGGATGGGGTTTTTCTTATGGATCTCTTTACCCAAACATTGGCAAACAAGCTCCAAACGTACAACAGGGGCTGCTTGGCACAATTTCCAAGGGCTTGGAGTTCCCATTCTGCCATAAAAATAGAAGCAAAGTTGGTGCTAAACCTTTTACCAATAGCACAACCCTTAATTTGCTGGTATATTTGGTCATTGAACTCAAAATCGTTACATTTCAAGCTGAGTTCCAACAGTTTCAATATTTCAGTAGTTGGGCGACGGGGGTCGGGATAACGATCAAAATCATTTTTAACAGAATGAAGTCCTGCATCAATATTGATATTTGTGTACATAGGTTCTACGTCAAGTGTAACTAATATGACGTCTTGGTCAACCTGAATTTCAGATAACTTGCTAAAAAAGTTCTCAGTATTTTTAATAAAACTGGGATGCCTGTTAGCAATTGGTTTGAGGTTGTAATCAATTAGTCCTGAAAGATGGTAAGATTCTGCGGAACAATCTGATATATACTATGGGTCAACCTGGGCCATAGACGGTTGAGGCCATTTCTCCTGTGGTTTGTGGATTTTAGGGAGAATGTAGAAAAGTCTAGTTTTAGAGAAATACATTTCTACTACAACACTACTACAAAAAAGATAAAATAAACTGTCCTTTAGATAGAGCCCACTTTGAACGTGTAACAAAAAAGGCATTTAAATACAAAGTGAGCATTTAAGTGGCTACCACACAAAGGGTTCAAAAGAAACACCACCAAATAAAAGAACTTTTCCGTTATATCACTCTTAGTTTTCTAACTGGTAAATTAGTCGTAGTGTGTCTTGAATTGACACATTCTGCTTAACAAAATTAACTGGTTGTGAAAAAATACTAGGGGTCACAACTACATTTTTGGCTGGGTTACACTGTATGAAGAAAATCGGATGCATAACACATTAGGACTGCCCTGTCCACAGTTAATACAGAAGTAAAGTTCCCAGGATAATCATAAATAAAGTTCTTCATAAGGACCGGCCTGACTGAAAATCCGACTAAGATAACATTTATATCTTTAATAAAAGAGACACAACTGCTGTTCGGGTTCCGCTGCATGAAGGAATCGAATGCGTAAAGACATAGTCCCGAGTGGATTGTTTGTGTCCCGAGTGGATTGTTTGTCTGTTTGATTGGGGTTTAACGCCGTACTTAATGTTATTTCACTTACGTCATGTAAGTGAAGTAACATTTAGTACGGCGTTAAACCGTGTGGAAGAAAACTACTCCAGCCACTACAGGCACCAAACACAAACATCAGAGAACAAAGGCAGGACCCTCACAGAACAATACAAAGACTTCACAAACATATCTGCTTCCTGTTCCCCCTTAACTCATGAAAGCAACAGGGCAATGTGGAGCTCCTTTCAAACACCAGCTCTTCGTGAACACTTGATCAAGATGACATTTAAAAGTTACAGTAATACGACACTTATGGAAGAAGTAAATAACATTTTATCACTTTCAGTATGGTCCGTTGGCTTTGCAGTCAAATGGCATTGCCCGGGCACATCACTGGTTATATAAAGGTGATAATTTTAGTTCTGGTATTTAAAATACTCAATATCTTGTTCATATTTGTGCAGTACTTCCTCCATATTATTGACTTAATCAGTTAGATCAGTGATCTGCTCTTCGTGTTTCTGGACATCTGCATCACGGGCCTCAAGGTTTTGAATGGCTACCGTAAAATTGCTAATCAACTGGGTCATGGGCTGTAAGGCTTTCATAACAGCTTGAGTGACACAAAAATCTAGCCTAGATACGTTCGTATAACCAGCGATCGGCTTACAGTAGCCAATACTGACTGTACCCTATACGCTGGTTCATATAGCAAAGCTTTTCAGGTAAAGGGCCGCGGTGTTAGGCGCTAGGCTCACACAAAATTCTATTGGTTGATCTAGTCACATGAGCATACAGTCCTCTCCGCCAGTTTGGAAACCTGTATACTCATGTGACCAGATCAACCAATAGAAAGCTTTTGAGCTATACTGTAAGCCGATCGCTGGTATACGAGCGTATGTGGCATTTGGCTTTTCACGCACTTTCTCGCATAAGTTGTCATGTGCAGGCAGTCAGCCAACGTGCTATCGTGAAAGTCACGTGATTTTTTACCTAGAATAAATGATAGTGCACCTTAATGGTGGCATGGGACAATGTTTGACCCTAACTTTTCGTTACTGATAACCTAACGGAAAGCTTCTGACTACGGTGTTTTGATCGCATAGTTGTTGGAAAGTAAATAGAATATGTTGTTTAAAAGACAAATTACGTGTTTTGCGTTTACTATGTTTTGATTCCGAAACGAGAAAAAAAACCACATTAAAACGAAGAACGTATTTTATTAACTCGATCCAATATGTACACGCCTCGACACCCTGCCTTTGACGCCAATTAAGTGGCGTTGGAATATAATATCTGATTAACCGATTTCTTTTCTCCAATATTGGCGTAGTACCAACAATGCAGTAAGCATATAAACTTCAACTGCCCGTCGCTGTGTTCGTGTTTCAGTGGTTAGCGAACCGGATCACTGATCTTCCTTCCGTACCGCTCTCAAGGATCTGATTGTTGCCTGAGCTAAATATATTATCCCTGTCATATAAATGAAATTCCGCTGAGTACGACACCGATCAAAAAATAGAAAAGTATTTTATTTACAGACTAATGATCATTTTCGCAATCAGCCTTGTTACATTGTTTACCAATAAAAAAGGCTGATGACCGTGGCTTAGGGGTAGCGAGTGCGCTTTCTAAACTGAACCTGCTTCGATTTACCGTTCATTGGATCGAGTCCGCCTGTCGAACATCGCGCATATGAGCGAGTCAGATGTTGTGACTTTGGCAATCGCCGGGGTGGTTTTTACGAGGTTTCCTCACGGTTTTCCACCGTAATAATGCTGCGTAGATTGTGAAGTGAACAGTCCTTCGTAATATACGTGAACTACCCTTGAATACGAAGTTAAACACAAAACAAACAAACCAGCAAAAAATGCTTATCATGGCTAATAAGATCCTTAACGCCATTAAAGCTCCAAACAAATCCGCCTTTATCACCATCCAATATATTTCAATAACCACTCTTCACATGTGATCAACAAAAAGCTAGATAGATGAGAATTGCCATACTAATATTGAAGGGGAAAAAGGGCCACACATATTTAAGTCGTATTATATGATAAATAATTGGGGTTGCTGGCAAACATGCCGCCTTTTGAATTTCATAACAATTAGCAATAGGGGAGCTCTTTAAAGCTGAACTATTAAACGAAAGAGGTTAAATAACGCGTAAAGACGGTCTTTTCGTGTTTCCAGATGAAAGAAATAAATGATCAAAGTACTTGTCAGAAGAGAGGAGGGGTTATAATGAAAACTCCCGGTTAGAATTATAATGTAGTAGGAGGCCATTGTGTAGATTCATATTAAAAATCCGTTCTTTACATATACAGATCTCTTCAACTTACAGACCCACAGAGTGGCAACTTACAAAGCTAGCAAACTATTCGTTCCCACAGAAGTCCTGTCATTTTATTGTAAGCAGTATAATAGTCTCGATGGAAGAAATTCAACACCGTAACATATTTACTTATATTAATAAAAGCACAAAAGCGAAATCGGCAGATAATCTAGTATTTCTGTATCGCATCAATTGGCTCAACGTTGCCGACCTAGGAGTAACGTCTTTAGTATATGTAACTGCTGTTATAATAGGCCTACCTACACTGACATAATAAAACTCGATATTAAAGTGAAAGAAAACAAAATTATAGTCAATTTACATACGCTAACAAAGTCCTGACAAGACTGCTATTTAATTTTTCGCCTGTTTTCTCATTTGCCACAGAAAGACACCTAGGTTGTAAGAATAAAGTATGGTGGACTTTTCATGCCACATCTGTTGTAGTGATGTCACTGAAGTAAATCTGTATTACTCATCAATTTGATATAACTTTATAACGTATACTGCGACAATTCATGTTTTATATTTTGAGTTACTGGAGTATTTTTATCTGCCAGAACATAATAAAAAATTTTGCTTACATGTGCATTAGAGTTGTTTTCAGTTAAATATGGAATTCCTCAGAAAATGTAACACTAAAATCCGAGGGCGTATAATTTTGACTTTGGCTTTGTTTTCTACCGTTTAACGGTGTTTACTTTGTGAAGAGCCTACCGTACTCTTTATTAAGAGGCCTTAATATAGTGTGACTAGTTGGACATTGGTTAGAAGTAGCTTAGAGCCTTTGACTTAACAAGCTAATGCAAGCAGACTGGGTTATATTTAATCGTTTCATGGTCTCTACAATTATGTACACACTAGCGTTTTCCAAAGTAGGTTACTTTCCAAATAAAGCCACCAGCACAACAAAACGCTTTCACATACCGATTATTTTGTCCGATTTTACTTTCGATATATCCTTCGAAATCATGGTCTTTCGACGAATTGGATTTTGCTTGGGTTACAAGCACTCGGAACCTCCATCACGTGACATGGAATCAGACATGCAGATCGCATTTTATTGGTCCACGTTGTCCAGCATCCGATGAAAATTCGAGAATGCTCTATTTCATTTGACAAGGTCGATCGGTAATAGGAACAATCTGGCGGATAAAGTTTCGATTTAAAGCAGTGATAACACCTTTCATTCTTGAGTTTTCTCGTAACACAACATCTGATTGGTTCCCACGCATAGAATCATTGGATTGGTAGCTAAGAACGATTATATATATGGCTTCAATCCGCCAAGGGTTGTTATGCAGAGTATCTTGGAAGTAGCTTTAAAGAGTAGCTTTTTTCTGGTCGGTCACGACTGTATCAAATTCTTCCTGGTCGCAGGCGACCATGTTTTTTTGTAACAGTGTATAGGCGATGGTAGAAAGGCGACAGCTCTTCTGTCGACCCCGAGCCACCATTACCAATCGTGTTCATTGTAAATAGTCGATTTAGCGTTAAAAAATTTCCCTCTTTGATGGATCTGGCCTGGTAAATTGATTAAGTTTAATCACGGTTTAAAGAAACACATGTCATGACGTTCGGTGTTGCTTTTATTTTCCTCGGTCGATACTCATCGTGTGATTCCCAAACTTCGCTTTACAATAAAACTGTTAGCTCGGGAGTTATTATATAACACATAAAAACAGTCGATATAAGCCGACTTATCCAAAAGAAAGCAGTTGAATAGATGAATGTTATGCCTGGCATACCTGAAATACAGAATGTGTCAGACCCGGTCAGGGTACAACATCATTTTAAAATATAATCAATTCTACTTCCTACGTCCAGACATTCACGCTAAGATGCACCCGGCCATCTTTTTTTGCACTTCTTGTATTTGTTGGTCTGTTGCATTGGTCGCCCCAAATATTGGCGGAAATTTATGCGCGATGGCCTGGCATAGCGTACGAGAGTTGTCTTAGTCTCGTCCACTATAGAAACTATCGGGAGAATACGATTGGGTACAGCATAGAATATTCACTCGAATGTTCTCTAA
The DNA here is from genome assembly GCA_031763545.1 of Mopalia muscosa. NCBI lineage: Eukaryota > Metazoa > Mollusca > Polyplacophora > Chitonida > Mopaliidae > Mopalia > Mopalia muscosa. The sequence continues at coordinate 8,464 of JARFOD010027728.1, forward strand.
TGTACTGCTCACATCATCTCGAGCGTCAGACGTTCGTCGTCAAGATGATAAACATATTTTCAAATCCGCTGATAAACATAGTTCATGGTGTGTAGAGTAGTCATAGTTTTCATCTGTTTCAGGTGCATAACATGATGCACATCAAAGCTTTAATTTGCCCATTTTAAAACCATATGGAATTTGCTACGATTATTAAAGTGCGCATGCGCTGGTAAATAAGCTTCCAGCGAACACAATGTACAATTTTGGTGAATATTCATACATCATGGCAGAGGTTAGTGATGGGACCACAGTAACGAGATTTTGAAATGGTTAGTCGATTGTAGATAAAGATAAAGGAAAAACGTATTACTTGTTAAAAATAGGATTTGTTTATTTGGTTGGTCGGTAGAGAAGAGATTGTCCCTTAAATGTCTACTTCTTACATTGTCTTTGTTATAAACTTTGTTAAAACCAATAGTACAATGCCTAAAAGAAACAATTACCATCCGATTTAAACTGACACGACTTACTGGCACTAAATACATTCTCATTATACGATTGTGGTTGGTCAAAAAGAAAATAGAAAAACAGTCAGCCAACTAAAATGCTGCAGTATCTCCTGAAGTCGTACTATTCATAGCATCGTGAGCATGCTCCTTTATCATTCTGGGATTATAAGTATCTTTGTTGGGAGAAAGTTAAACGGCTGAAGCTGTTTTCCTGGTGTGAAAAAATTGAACAATTCTTATCATGAAAATCACTGGAGTTAGAAAAAAAGTCCAGCTTATTTTTTCTCGTTTCAATTTCTTACTTGTGTACGAAATCCAACATAAAATTGTAAAACAATATTACACAAACCATAAAACATTTTCTCTGGCATAAGCTTTAATAAGCAATTCATATATGCACCGTTATATTTTATGTTCTTCTGATATATAGGTTTCCACGAGCTTTATACATTTGATTCCGCCTGCGCTGACGTCGATGACGTCACGTAGCGTTGAAAATCTATGTATCATCCACCGTTATTGACTTCATCCGATATCAACGACTTATCGTCATATTTACACCTGAATCACACCAATTAGCCAGAACGATGACACTTTTATTAACTGATAGTACTTTTTAACATTTTACCATGTAGTCTGTCGTTCACTGGTTTTCACTCGAGGGTGTCAGAGTCAATTGTAGCATACAGATTGAGCTTTTTTTAAACACACAATCGTCTTAAAAATTCGCTCACAGATGTGCATATTTCTAGAGAAGCGGCGAGATTTATTCTGCCGTTGTCTGTTCGCTAATTACATTTTAATGGACAGGAAAAGGACTAGAATTGAAATCAAAATACATCAAGGTGTTGCAAATTTTTTTTTAGGAAAAGACATATTTGTTGATATCTGCCAATAGAAGCACTCGGTTGATTTTGTACATACCTGTTGCTCACCCGTTTTCATTTTAAGCACAGAAAACATTCGCCGGGTCACCTTGTCACTAGCGACTATTAATGTAAGGGTTTAGTCATAAAAACGTACTTTGCAAGGTTTACAACTCTACCCGGGGTCAAATAATACATAAACACCGATCTCCAAAGTATACGGTATAGACTTAATGCTTTCATTCAACCAACTATACAGTCTGGCTGTTTTCAAAACTGATGTTTATATCCCATACTATAAGATATGAGAACAGTTTCTCTCTTTGGCAACCCTAAAATCGTAAAGTACAGAGCTAGTAATTTGCAAGATATCAATTTCGCACAAGGCTCGAAGTGAAAAAAATTATTGAACTAAGCAATAGGCGCACATAGCATAATTAAAAACTTATTCGAGAAAATGATCTAATCTCAACCGTATATGCCGAACACACAACTGCCACCTTTTTATTTTTGTACAAACCATATTTTCACATATAGGCCTAAGAGAAACACAAATCTAAAGGACCTACTGTTAAGGCGAATTAAACTCCCCTCTGTATCAAACAGGCTGTAACTCTAATTTTCCTGGTTAATATCTATATCTTGGTTAATATATCACACACTTTGTTAATGGCCAATACTTTCTCTCGAGATGTCTATAGGCTACTCATAACACAACTCCAGATTAAGGTCTACTAATAAACATTTATCTGGGAGCTTATGTAAAACATTCATCGATTTTAATTAATCTACATCCTTTTATTAGTTTTTAGAGATATATATATTCTTTATGTAATGTTTTTGGCTCTACTCCTTTGGTGGCATGTTTCGAGTCTTCGTATATTTAATTATGGGTATGTAACGCAT
>JARFOD010027739.1:0-41461 GCA_031763545.1 Mopalia muscosa
CTCACTCACTCACTCACTCACTCACTCACTCACTCACTCACTCACTCACCCACTCACTCACTCACTCACTCACTCACTCACTCACTCACTCACTCACCCACTCAACCAATCAATCAATCAATCAATCATTCAATCAAGCAAGCAAGCAAGCAAATCAACCAATCAATCGATAAATCAATCAATCAATTAGTCAAACAATCAATGGGCCTTCATGGTTTGACCATGGTGATAGTTCATCAAGTATATACTACTTTGCAAATGAGTGAGGGTAGCAGTTGTTTGAACGGGACTCTTTCAATAACTTTATAACAGGCTTGTCTATAGATGTACATGTGACTATAATATGGGATCGATTTACCATTGTTCGCTTAATTGCCCTAAATACATAATGGATATATATAGGTAACCTTTAATAGCGCTTCTGTATCATTACAGTATATGGTAACGTACTTCAGAACTTACAGTCGACCACAACTGTAGTATTTTTCTGGCAGGTTGCCGTTTCACTTAAGATTCCGCTAAAAATGAATTTAATACTCTTGGGATTTTACTGTGAAATATTTTTGACATGATACGTTAGCGGGACACACTGACCGTATCCGAAGTCTAAAACCACACCACGACCATGTACTTTAAACAGTTCTCTATAAATATCTGTTCTGACATACCATATTAACTGTATTTGTTATTCTTAAATGTGCACACTTCGTCTATTTTTATACAACAGAAGTACCTTATAAAAGAAACGGCTTAATATAATCAAACGGCATAGCACGTGTGCCTCCAGCCATGGACATATACTGGATGCGTCGGTGTATTAAGGACATCGTTAATGTGTTCCTCGTTAGCCAGCCATCAATTGTTATATAATTCCTAACCGGCTTCTTTGATATTGGCTTGGTACTAATTTCTCTTCATAGAATAACACAGTTCTGAAGTGGAATTGTAAATCCGTTCTTCAGAGTACATGTCTACCTCTTTGACTTGTTTGTCTGTTCGCTTATAGATTTTAGTCTAGTTTTGCACCTTATCGTAGAGTGATGTTCAAAATTAAAGAATTACTCACCAACAATGAAAAGTAACGACAAATTAACTTTTAAAAGTAAGACGAAAAATTGATTTATGTAAAGCGGGGGCGATTATAAACTTTTGAGTCTTGTGTTTCGTCGTGTGTGTCGTTTGGATTTGTGTTTGGCGCCATATTTAAAGCTTTCCGGCTGACAACACTGAAGTCATAGAATTTATGCGGGAAAATGACGACAAAGGCGAGGGAAGCTTTTTCGAGTCCTGACACTTTCCTAGATTGAGACAACAGCGAACTCAGTCTTCCAACGATTCTAAACTAGACAATCTAGCTAATCGTTCTCCAATTTATCGTTTCTTAGGTATGGTGCCTGCCTATTGACACTTAAGTGGAGCTAACCAGTAATAGTTATTGTCCCTCTGAGCTACTTTTATAGAACGCATATTCATCTCTGACGTCTTTCGTTGTGGCCATTATCACATACATTTTTATCTTCTGATCAACTGATAAATATAGTCCGCCTTGTGTTTTGGGTTCAGAAAAGAATGCACCATTTATTCTATTAATGTATTCTGAACCCATATTCCATTAGCCATGTTTATATAAGTGGGTGAATAATGTCTAGACTTCGGTCTGTTGGTGTCGAATTGAAAGGGTGGATACAGCAGAAAGTAGGCTCCAGCGGGTATACAAAAGTGAAAGGTGTAAGTACATTTTTACAAATATACCACGGTGGAGCTTATTACTGTTTCACCAGAAAGAGAATCTTGCCAGATTTAGCCTATCGTAGTTACATTATACAACAAACTTTATAACAACTTCTCTGTTTTGTTTGTTTATCGCTAGTTCGGAATTAATTACTATTCCTTCATTTCTCTCGGTAATATATTACTTGGAATTAATAAAGGCTAATCGTGTAACGATGCTTCCCGAGCCGACAACACAATACAATATTGAAACGAGCTTGATTCCTGACGCTGTCCTTATGTGATTTTCAAAATATATTAAAGGGTGTTTTTCACGGTTAGAGATTATGTACTTATGTCATCGACTTTGTTAAATAAGCAATATTTATCTATCTATGGAACCAGCATACCCCTATCACAAATGTCGTTCAATGTCCCTTTCGCAAACGCGTTGGTGTGTCTTTGAAACTTTCTTCGATTGATTTATGGTGTTGTTGTATTTCTTCAACTAATTATTTGTGTACTATCACCTGCTCCAATCGGACATCCTCACAGATTGGCTTTATTTATTATCACCGCCAAGGAAACAGGATGTTTGCCAATGCGGTGGGGTTGTTAATTTGTTAGCTAGGAATTACCCCAAACGTAGTCGGCTGCATTATTTCCCGGTAAAGTAACGTTTAAAAGAGGTGAAAACAATCAAGAGTTGGTATACTAAAATTGTGTTCTTAATTCAAGGATTATTTCATCTTTGGTTGACTGTTCATGTCGTCTATTAGAGGAACTATGTATTATTCACTATATATTCGTTTCACTATAATTGTTTCCAGCTCAATAGGTTGCTTGTTGTGGAGATTATCATGGACATTTACCCGAATATTGTAAATTGAAAAGAAATTCATTCTCTATAGTTAAATATTTAGAGTCAATCATGCTAACAAAGAAATGACCAAAATGGCTCTACAGTGTTTTAAAGCTATCCACACATACAGCACATCACTTCTAATTTTATTTTAGTTTCTTCTCCTAAAATGAGAGGAAACGGTTATGGATTTGGTACAAAAACTGCACGCAACAAGTTGTTGTGAGTGTACTTCGGTGGGGTTATATTTACTCTCTCGGAGCTTATGGACAACAATTCGAATCTGTTAATCAGGTCGTTATATTTTATCTCGTGATATTCCTGTCTTGTCAACGCGTTCGCGAAAGGGACATTGAACGACATTTGTGATAGGGGTATGCTGGTTCCATAGATAGATAAATATTGCTTATTTAGCCATAATATATGAATCAGGTCTACGGAGGTTTTTTAAAACAACGTTTTCGCCAATAAGGCCGAATAATAAAAAAACTTTAAAAAATCAGTCCAATGTTTCGTGTGAATTTTCAGTGCTCAAAAGCAACGGCATGCCAGCAAACGAAATAAGCCAAAGTACAAGAACGCGAACAGCTTATACTTCATGAAACTCCAAGTTTTTGTTGTTAATGCTGGAGTTGTAGGTTTGCAGTTGCTACATTTGCCCATGTAAAGATCAACAATAAACCGACGTTATATAACACATTTTAAATTATCAAATGAACATCCCCTCCCCTAACCTTTTAAATCTGGGATTACAATCAACATACTGTAATCCCAGATTAAACACTATATAAAATATCCGTTTAATCCGTTTAGTTACAAAAAAAACAAAAAAAAACATTCAACGTCAATAAAGTCGAATGTACTTCAGTACGACGTTAAGTCGGGACGGTCAGAACTCATGAATATCACTCTCTGGTGGACGACTATGTCGCTTCAAATACACGACGGTTCATTTGTTCAGTTTTTGGCACGCCTGGAGCTTCCTGTTGGATTGGTTCTTTCAACAGTTAGGGGCAACAATACGTCATATCCTGCTGTAGTATCTGCCCAACGGGATATCTGTCCTGCCAATGCTTGTTTGCGCCAACGTGTTGGGTGGTTTCTTTGTAACAGAAGCAATACTAAGTATGGAATTAAACCCCGATTTAATAAATAAACGTTGTTTGGGTGGGCTGCTGGATAGAGTCCCGTTGCCCTCGTGATCTCGACATTAAGTGGCAACAGGAAATCGATCGGGTTTGGGATTTCTTTGACTCGCATCTTGTGTTTGCCCTGTCTTGTCTTCTTTTGATGCCAGGGTGGTTTCCGTGGCCTATCGGGTTACCGTGCGACATATGAATGAAACAACCTTAAGTACGGCGTTAAACACCAATCAAACATAACCGAGACTTTGTTATAGTTGCTAAAGCATGGCTTACAAACACTAGACATAATCTAATGAAAACATGATATAGATTTATTAAGATTGATAATAATCGGTTATTTACATAACCTGTTAACACAATACAGCAATCACATAATACAACATAACTTATCTTCGTAACATAACATAACATGGCTTCAACTATGAAGAATAAAATAAAAAAGGACACATAAGGCTGAACCCTACAATTTTGGTTTTCAAAGAGATCTTTGTGTATTAAAACCGATATTTTCGAATTAAACATTAAGTTAATCAAACTAAGAAGAGACTTGCTGATAGTTGTATTGGAACTTCATCAAATAAATGAATACATCTTAGAAGATTGCAGTTATTTTGAATTAGAAAGAGGTAACTAACTATTATACGTTATTTTTAATAAAAGGTTTAGTTCGAGCTCGAAAAAAAAAACGAAATGAATCTGTATTTTCGTCATATAAAATATGGTTTATCTGCATTTCTTTGGAATCCAACATCAAAAAATCAATTCGCTATAAAGATTTTATTTCCAACAAAAAGATACTCAATGGAAAAAAGTTTGAAATAGATTAAAGCCTAATGCAGATTCAGGCTTTGGGTATACACTGAATTAACGTATTAAAATAAAGTGGATAAAATTCAAAGCGAAGCAATTTCACTTGACCAAAGACAGAAGAAAATGAAAAGTGTAAAATTAGAAACTTGAAGAAAGAAACCGCGAAGAGACTAACATACAATAGAAGACTCCCGACATAATAATGGCAAGTTGAATTGAACTCTGAACAAAGTACATTCTAAACAAGAAGACAGTAAAAGAGTAAAATGATTAAATTTCTAGACAAAATGACGAAAACACAAAGCGATTGAAAACTTAGTTTTAAAATGTTTATTGTGGCTACAAAAAGACAAAACTAAGCTTACATAATAAAGTAAGTCAAATCATCTGACAAAACTCGAACGGTTTTTGAACAATGGTGTTAATGAACAATGAAGGAAACAAGAAAAATGAACTGAGATCATTTGTTGGAATTCACCTTGTCCTCTGTAATAAATATCAATAACGATATAACTATACATAGATTGTTTTTTACTATTGAAATAACATTGAATATAAAAAAAGTAATCAATAAATAATAATAATTTAATAAATAATTAATTTATAATTTATAATTGAATTTTTTTTTTACGATATGACATTTTATTGTGTTCTATTAACAATTTCGTGAGGGTATAGCATAATTTATTTGTACTTTTATAAGATGACATTTGCTAAATATAACATACATAATTGTGAATGGTAATAAAAAAATCTCCATTGGAAAAACTTTTATTTATTCCACACAACTTTATACATTGGAAAAACGTGTGGTAATTTTGCTATATCTTTGGCTGGCAATCTTGCATTTTAATTGGTGACACTCTGTCGACTAGGCCAATCAAAACGATCCTTATACATAATTGAAATGTAACCAATCAACATTCGATTAACAAATATTGAGAATCAATCTGTAATGCAATCCACGTGATTTGATTTTCAAATGTATAAAATCTGAAACAGCTTTTTGAATTTCTATCACCGCTTTAGTTATTATCAAACACAATTTATCTCTACTTTTCCACCTTAACTTAAATCAATCGGTTTTCCCCACTCCACATCTATCCACAATTCTCTAGTAATCACTAAATATATAGTCCTTCCTTAACCATAGCATCACGTGACTTTATTATATAACAAACATTATCATAAGACAATGTGTTTTAAGTCTTTCGCTTACAAACATCAAAAAAGCAATACAATCACAGTAAAAAACGCTATATTTACAACACAACGCTGACTCGTTCAAGAGATAACTTCCTATCACACAGCTTCCCGGAGATCTTGCGTGAAATCACGTTAACAGCCATACTCTCCATGTCTAAGCATATTCTCAAATCCTAAATTGTTCGCCATATATTTAGAGATAAGGTTATGAAACTCAGACCAGTGTAATAAATGACATATTACTTAATCCCTGTTTTACATTTGCTATAGAGTCAATTAAATCACGAGATCCATTTTGCGCGTGTCTTAGTTATAAGGCACACAAAAGCCGATGACGTCATGAGTTGCGAAGGTGACTCATCAATTCTTGCGTGATTTTTTTACTATACGAACTGAGTTTGCATAACTCTGACGCTAACATCTAGATAACAACAACAATATTTGTAAGTTTTAACACATGTCTTGGATCAACGTACGATAAACTAAATACTACAGTTTCAAAAGAAATATCTATAAATTTCTAAAAATTCAACCACATTGCAAACATCTTTAACTTCTCCTTTCAATCACTCTTTTTACAATCTCTCCTCTACTGAAATCTACACACTGTTATTTTAATCACTGGGGCTCCCACAACAGAAGACATTAACAGTTTCGTCAAATAGATGAAATCCCAGAAAGATGCCCAAAAATGTTTTCATTTTCCAAGCAAACCCCCTGAAAAAGTTTAAAATTTCCAGTCTATGAGATGTATTCAATAACAGGCTTTCGGTGTTTTTCATTTCCGAGATATATCCTCTAGATAAAGATTATACTTTTAGTGAAATTGATTTTGAAAAATAAATTCGTTAGGATGCCAATGTTATAAGATGTTCTTCCAAAGAAATATTTATATTGTTCCTTACACACTCAGATTGTAGGAAACAACCAATTCATTTAACTCAATATTTTAGGTATAGATACCACCACCACCCCCCCCCCCCCCTTCCCAAATATGTAATCTCCCTTTAAATCCAAATTTGGCTTCTTGTCTGGTGTAACATTCCATAATTTTTATATGTTAACAGATTAATATATCATTTAACGCAAAAGGTTCCTTTGATAATTTAATAATTGTAAGCCATGGCTACTCAGTGTTGTTGTTGTCGTCGTGAAATTGAACCAGAGGTATAATACTGTAAGTACTAGTAGTAAATGCCTTCAATGTGATACAGAATTGCACAATCTTTTTATTGTAATGTCGACTTATTTTATTAATACAACGCTCTTAAAACGATTATTTATAAATCTTAATCTTAGTGAACGTTCCATCGGAAATATTTTCATTTTATATCTTTGTATACAGACATTTCGTTGGAAGGCCGGAACGAATTAAAGCCATGCGATCTCCGAACACGTTTCCATAAACATTGTTCATCCTTTTATAAGGATACACTAATTTAGAGCTAAATTTAATATACAATTTAACCAGGTTACTGTAATTTGTGTTTGGTACAGTTTTGCCTGGCGGATTTTATGTACACAGTGTTGAATATATACTTGCTACTTACCATGATATTATAATATGTAATAGAGATAAATGTAATAACTATAATCATGTTTATAATTACATAGTTCGCCATTGCATAAAATCTCTGGTCAGTAGTTTTTAGTGCCTTGGTATCGCTGTGTTTCACTTTTGGCCGTAGTGGTATCCATTCGACATTCTCGGTAGGGGGCGTCTATAAAGGGACATAACCCTTATATTATACAGTCACAGATACCTTATTTTCTCAGTGTTTTAACACATGTTAATTGAGTTATCTTTGGTTTTTGTCCATGATATCCCAATACAGAGATTCTGTCATCACATCCTGTGTATGGATCTTGAACTCTTACCTTGCTTTCTGTCGGGTAAATCAAGTTTTGGCAGTAGGATTGAAATACATGAATGATTGCTATAAACAATGTTGGGACAAAATTTAAGGCACTGCCAAAGGAAACAAAACGATAAAACTCACATATCGGTATTTAATATGAGAGAATAATTAACAATTGTTTTGGCAATGTGTGATATTACTACAAGGCAATTCTCTCACGACAATTGATTTCGAAAATGTTAACGAAAATGATGTCTACCAAAAGATGAAATCGACCTTTCTGTGGATCTCAGAAAGACAGAAGTGCGCATGTGTTAGAACCATATCCTGTCATCCATGTTCTAAAACATTCCTTCTAACTGATTTGATCATACTGTCTACATAGTGAATAACTCTCAGAGACTAAGGCTTTTTCATTTTGGTGGTTCACCCGCAATAATTCTGCCAGCATTGGAAGGTGCAAAGATCTGCTTGGCGAAACTGCATACTGCACACGATATGAATAACGCCGAAATGGAGCAATTTTAAATTGAACTGAATCAGTTATGAGCTAATATGAATTTGTGATTCATTCAACACCAGATTATATTTGCCTGCTAATGGTACTAAGGCTAAAACTGTTGCCTGAATTGATTAATACCGCCATGCCTCAAATCATTTTCACACCCGAAATGACGTCACCTTCTTCGTCACATTTGAAATATTCTCGAATGCACTGCGCCAAAGTGATTTTGTCTACTAGGCGAACCTTCTGCACATTTTGTCATACATTACTATTGTCATCGTTAATCTGGTTGCCAGTGTGGCGAAAAAGAGGTTTATTTCGGTACTGGTTCCATAACTGTAGTATTAACTCTGACACCAAGACGTCATTGGCGTTCTTACCAACGAGTCGCAATACAAATATGCCGTCTTGCCGGAGGTATTGCTCGGCAAATTTGACTGCAAGCTTTTTGTCTAACTCCGATTTGTAACATTCGTTCACTTTCAGGAACTTCTTCAAGTAACGAATCCTTTGAGGTCGAACAACTATTGTGTAGATCCAAATAAGAAAATTTAGTACACTAAGAGCGGCGACGAAAACAAGCCAAAACCATATGAAAATAAAGATTTTTTCATTGAAAAGATTTATAGGGAGAACACATTGAACTGTATAGCGCTGTAAGTTGCCGAGTCGTCGGACCTCAAAATCGCAGAGGGTCACTCTTGGAAATCGTGGTGATTCATTCCATTCTATTCCTTGTATTAACTGACTCATGATATCAAATCCGTAAATATTATAGTTGGTCCCTAGGAAGGCGTTAAGAATGAAGAGTTGACCGATAGCGTTCGCCATGTAGATACACTTGATTATCATATAGATTGTCACCAAGTAGTTCCCATACCGTTTCCCGCATAGAAGACAACAGTAATTGGCCAACTGTTGACGCAGACGTATGCAGCAGCCCGAACGGTACTCCCGGGCGTTTTCCAGCCAGCGATCCATATACCTCGCAATGTGCTTGATAGTCCTTTCGCGGTCTTCAGGTGCTATAAACTGCGTTTCCGCGGCCAAGGTCACTATCCGATCAAGGTTGACCCCAGATGTGGTACTCAATATTCTCCACATAATGCAAGGCAGTTTGAAGAGCAAAGCCTGGAACAAGAGGATCATTGGAACCCACTGGTAGTAGCCAATTTCTCTCTGCTTCTTCGACTCTTCCAGTTGAGGCACTCTCTCACTGAAGGGAACGAAATACGTATTGGAGATCCAGCACACGTTGTTTGTGTACTCCATTTGACTTTTCGTGAACTCACCCGGGCACCAACAATGAATAGGTTCACCGACATACTGTTTCGTGCTGACCACTATAGTGAAAATGATGAGAACGATGGTGGTATATAGATGATGCAGTCGATCTATCCAGTCATCGTCATACCGTCCCTTGAGCCTGGCATACGTGGCAAAGCTTCCGAGTACGCTATCAAGCCTGCAATGACAAGAGATAAACAAAGTGGTTTATTAGTACTGGTTTGTTGGGTAGTGTTTTGCGCCGCGTCAATACAATTGTTTTTTGTTGTTTTTTTACCCTATACATGCATGGCAAAGAGAATGGATAACAAGGAATATCACAATTATCCCGTATGTCAACCCATGTCAAATGTCATTATAAGCTTGAAACAATAAAACAAACGGCCGGCCATACATGGACAGCAGATGTTTGGATCTTGCTTTTTTAATGTTATATTTAAAGACAGTTTGTAATAAGGATAGTTAAACCGTTTTTACAAAGCCCGGAGAAATTTTGCAAAAGACTTCTAATCCAGTGGTTGTGTTTGACTGGTGTTTTTAATTGCTGGTGTTCGCCTCAAGCAGCAAATTTCGTCAAAAATAGTCTGGACACAAACTGTAGAAACCTAAAACATTCCACCAAAGTCAACCGTGGAAAACTTGCATCAAACGTGCAACCATTTAAGGTGTACTCCTACGTCCACAGACGACATGTTTAATTTGCATAGAGACTAATTTGTGGCCTGATAAATTTGAAAACGTGTTTTAAATTCAGTCTGAATACATAAACACCAGACCTGCCAGTAATCGGTATAATTAATAGGACAGGTTGATATGGACCCTAAAAACGAAAACTATTTCATATAGATTAGACGTGAAGGCCATGGTGCTATTTGTCAAATATAAATAAACTAATGATGGCGCTAAAAAGGAAAAGAATAGCGTACAAGGCGTGATGAGACAAAGGGCGCGTATTTCCTCGCACCGGATAGAACAAAAAATAGCCAGACTGTTGTGATAACGGCAGGTCAGACTAGCATGGCTTGGCAGAGTAGCATGACCTTTCATATTCAACATTTCGGATCATCAACTTTACTTTTTTGTCTTCATTAATAGAATGTAAAACTAATATTTAGGAAACGTGTGTACAGAGCTATACATGTATTTCCCTGGTGTATATGTTTCATTAGGTTTTTAGCGAAAAACACCAATTGAATGTACTAAAATAGCAACAAGACGGAACACTTATCGATTTTGCATTAAAGGTTCTTGACATATTGGATTTTGGGAAAATACAGTTTTATAGAAAGAATTCCTATCTTATCGATTTTTTTTATTTACAGAAAAATTTACTGTTGAACCTTTTATATGTGTTACATATCTACACCTCTCAAATATTACCTGGGGCTAAATTTACTTTTAAACTATATCGTATTTATAGATGACGTCATTGATAGTAATCTGAAGAATGAGTCAGAGATTATGGTAAGTTCACTGTGAGTAAGAGATGATGTAGTCGATAAGGACAGGAATGTCGGAAACTGCCTAGGAGGCCTTAATTGTCAATCTCCAAAAGGTTTCCGATTGTTATTTCCAAGCAGGAAACATTGTCATTCTATTTACTGCCTGATTTCACAGATAATGTCTTCATACAAGTTAAAGTGGTGTTTTTGCTTCATTGGATAAACTATGAAAGCACCTGCGTACCACTTAGGATTAACCCACAGGGATTACAATAACGAAGCGAGGTTCAGCTTTCAGCGGCAAGCACAAGTACTCAGATTCAATAATGTTTAAAGTCATGCTTACGCTTATGCAGACAATCAGATCCGAACAAAGGGGAGGAATTTTAAACATATTGAATCACCCAGAGCTCGAGAATAAATTTGATCGTATTTATTTCTTTAATCCGTTGTATTCAATCATTCATCCCATAATCCATCGCCTAATTCATTCCATAATTCATTCATTTGTTCGTTGGTTCATTCATTCATTCATTCATTCATTCATTCATTCATTCATTCATTCATTCATTCATTCATTCATTCATTCATTGTTTATTTATTTATTCATTCATTGATTCCTTGTTGATTTATTTATTCATTCATTGTGTCATTTATTTTAAGTTAATTTAATTTCAGTCAGTCCGTTGGCATTTAACGTCGTAATCAAAGAGTATTTGACTCTTGTGATAAAATTCTCAGACAAAGTATCAAATAATTCTGCTTTTCGCCAACGCGTAGAGGTTAGATGTCACAATTCACAACCAATCTTTTCGACCTCTAACTCTCTTCGAAATAACCGAATAGACTGTGCGATCAATTGAGTAACCCAGGAAAACAAGAATGCACAGTGAATATAAACGTGTTACTTTTCCCGGCTAACGACAAGATAGTTTTGTCAATGGTACACGTGTAGTGTTTCTTGTTCGTAAACGAAGCATATCTCACACAAGAGAGCTAATCTTAAGAAAATCGAATATATTTGGTTATTATTCGTGAAATAGATGAATAAATTTGTTTCTATGTTGTGTGTTTTGACTATAACTTAACATGTTACTTTGGGAACAACACGGCATAATTTAAGTGCCAGTGCTGATAGAGATTCAATCAGTATCATTCAGTATTCCGTTAAATGGGAAAGGGATTTTGGAAAAGAAATAGTATTACAAAATAAATTTGGAAATTAAATAACCAGACGAAAATAATCTCGAAAAATGTCGGCTTAGCATTGTACTATTTTATCTTATAATGGCTAAAACTAAAATAATAATATAACAAAATTGGAGTACTAAGAATTTTTTTTTCAGAGTTGTTTTGGTATTTTTCGCAGACTTGATTTCTGAGAAGAAATAGATTTGAAATCTATTGTACAATCGTTTCCTCACAGTTATTCTGAAATTCCTTTCATATATCATATTGAAGCTCCAATTTTATTTCTATACACATGAAGAGTACATGTAATGAAATCTAGGTAAATTATATTCGTGTACAATTAATGATCCTATTAAAAAAAGGATACTGTTTTATGTTTAAGGGATGTTACAGGGGTCGTAAAAATGCAAGAACGTTAATGGAAAATGTTTATGAGGACATATACATGAAGGTTTAATCGGAATTCTCAAATTGTCCGCATGACCCAAGTGTTTTGGAAATTAACAGAATATGCCATTAAAACAATCTAGGCGAAAAAAACCCTCCAAAAATTATAAAAAAACCAACCAAAAATTAACTAAAGAACAACGAACAAACAAGACTAATGCATGTATCTGGTTCTACTCACTCGAGTATTATACATAATTATGCTTACATTAAGAAGATATGCAATCAACCGAGAAAAGCAGTTTAACATTTTAATTCATTATGAAATAAATGTCACCCCATTTTCAGATACAAATAAAGCTAAATTGTGTTCAACAGTATATCAATTTCAGCAGAAACAAATAATAAGTCATTTCGCTTGAAAAGTATATAACATTTGAACAAAGCACATTTGCAGACGGCTTAAATAATATATAAAACATTAAACAAACACTAGAGAATAAGGTAGTAACCTACCATCCATCAAAAAAGCCCGATTTATTCATGACGTCAGAGGCAATCTGAGGTTCTGTTTTTGTCGATTTTTGACCATTATAAGAACAACAAACCATCGGAATCACTCGGCACTTTCCGGATATTGACGGAAATCTAAACACAATTCCACGATTATGTACTCATGTCGACGTCTAACTATTGTAAAGAAAATTACACCAATCCAAAAAAGGATTAAGTAAAATGGGTAATCCGTTGTAAGGTCAGCTTGTACGACAAAAGGACGTTCTCCGGCTGAATGGACCAATCACTGTTCACCTGTCAGAATTTGATTGGGGAAATTGGCGCCTTATATCTATATGACTTACGTTTCATGGCAAACGTTTTACAAACGATTTTGAAAGTACAATGCCTGTGTCAAAATCATTCCTCTTCCTGGTTAATGATTCTCATCAGGGCAGGTGAATCGATGGGCACATTTTGATTTTCAAACAGGATTGTTCCAGTCGTCTCGTTATTTATGGACACAGAAAGTGCTACAAGAGTTTTCTGCTCAAAGGTATCACTGTTGTGAAACAGGCAAGTGTTATGAAATTACGGCAGTGGTCTGTTAAATAATGAGATACAATCAACCATATGGGCGCATAGTCATAATCAGTTGAACCGCGGCCACGCATAAGAAACACAGTCTAATATATTTCGTGCTGTACTAGAATAGTAACCGTCCACTCAAATGCCTTCGGCTATGTTTTAGTAAATACCCATCCATTAGTTGTACTAGAAGATATTCGTAGCTCGAGACTAAACATGGACATGGGCTTACTTCGAGCCATAAGAGGCGGGCTTATGACTATCGAGTCAAATTGTCTATGTGAGTCACCAAGGCTTGGTAAGATACATTCCACGCTATTGTTTCGGAGTATCTGTTATTCCTCAGAGACGGATGGTCTTGGCAGTGAATTTCTGGATGAATTACACACAAACGTCAAACAATATTTCCTAGGTTGGTAATACTAATCGGCCTAACTGTAATTTAGCTACTTACAATTCCAGCACAAGGAGAAATCACGCCCGTGGTACTCCTGGTAATGACGAACAACATGCTAAGTCATATTCCTGTGCATATTTGGTCAATATTCCCATCTTTAAATAGAGTCTATAGTGCAGTTTAATGAAGGAAACATCCCCATAAATACTAAACCAACAAAGATTACATCCGTTAGCTGGAAACAGTTTATGAATCACCTTCATGCAGTTTAGTTTTGCAGATTTTCATACCGACGTTTGCAACCAGCCGGCAAATCAAACTATATAATATATAATACATAGTTAAAAGTTCGCAAGCAATTTTTTCCTGCAAATATGTAAACCCTCTGCCAAAGACAAATATCAGGAAATCGGAAGTATTCACCATTCATGCAAAATTTAAGCATATTTTTTAACAGTTGCTACGTCAAAAAAGCCATAGAGGAATCTGCTAGCCGATGATAATGTTGAATTTTACGCCCATCAAGGCGACAGCTGCATTCGACCGGTTTCTCTGAGAAAGGCACACGTTCAAGTGAAAGAAGCAGACGACAAGTCAGCTTCCGCTTAGCTCGGAAATAGCTGTTGCACGGTGGCATTCTCTGCATGTGATTTATAACCAGGATTGAAGGCTGACGCTTTGTAGCAGGTGCTAGCTTCATTGCAAACATCTTTCCAAATATGGTCAAAATATTTAAAAACTGACAGTTGAAATTTCGAAATATAATTTCCCCTCATGAAAGATATAAATCATGCGATTCTCTTGACAGTAAGTGCTATTGTGTTCTTATATTACAGAACTCATTTTCTGTCCAATGCAGATTATTTTTTTCACGATCGAAATTATTTTTGTGATATATAAAACGCCTTTGTAACGCCTGTACGCTTTTAGTAGAAGGTTCTAAATGCAATAATATTTAAACATTAAATATGGACAAAACATTACTATATTAATATACACTTTGGTCTAAATGAGGCTTTGAGAAAACAATGAGGCACAGAAAGGGACTTGAGGTTCAATTTATAAATAACCTCCGAAGTTGAAATGTGCTTGACTCGGAAATGAAATTTAAAACGAAAAAGAGATTCAGAAAGAAAATGAGGCTCAGACTCAACTTAAAAATGGTCGCCGGATTGAAACCGAGGCTAGGTCTGAAAATAAGACAGACGCTCAATTTATGAATGGTTCAGGAATGAAAATGAGACACAGTGCCAGTGGCAATGAATGTCTGAATTTTTATGAGGCCCAACTTAGAATTGGTCCCGAAAGGAAACTGAGGTTCAAAATCCAATGTGAGACCAAGTTGAAATGCGGATCAGTATAAAACTGAGACTCACTGGGAAAACGAGGCTCACAATAGGAATGAGGCCCAGAATGGGATTGAGGCTCAGAATGTAATTGAGGCTCAGAGTAAGAAAGAGGCTCAGAATTGGTATGAGGCTCAAAATGACAATGAGGCTCTGAATGGTTATGAGGCTCAAAATGGGAATGAGGCTCAGAATAGGTATCAGGCTCAGCATGGGAATGAGGCTCGGAATGGGGAAGAGGCTCGGAATGGGTATGATATTCAGAATAGGAATGAGGTTGAGAATAGGTATCAGGCTGAGAATGTGAATGCGGCTCGGAATGGGAATGAGGTTCGGAATGGGTATGAGGCTCAGAATGGGAATGAGTCATGGGATGGGAATGAGGCTCGGAATGGAAATTAGGCTCAGAATGGGAATGAGGCTCAGCATGGGTATGAGGCCCAGAATGGGTAAGAGGCCCAGAATGGGAATGAGGTTGAGAATAGGTTTAAGGCTAAGAATAGGAATGACGTTCGGAATGGGAATGGGGTTCGGAACAGGTATGAGGCTCAGAATAGGAATGAGGCTGAGAATAGGTATGAGGCTGAGCATGTGAATGCGGCTCCGAATGGGAATGAGGTTCGGAATGGGTATGAGGCTCAGAATGGAAATGAGGCATAAAATGGAAATGAGGCTCAGAATGGGAATATGGCTCAGAATGGGTATGAGGCCCAGAATGGGTAAGAGGCCCAGAATGGGAATGAGGTTCAGAATGGGAATGAGGCTCAGAATGGGAATGAGGCTCGGAATGGGAATGAGGCTCAGAATAGGAATGAGGCTCAGAATGGGAATGAGGCTCGGACTGGGAATGAGGCTCAGATGGGTATACGATTCAGCAGTGGAATGAAATGATGTTTATTAATAATACGGAAATACGGTATCTTAATGAGGCTGTGAGTATAAATAGATCGTGTAAGGAAAACCTTTTAAGGTAAACTTTATTACAGTGTCAACGTTTGGCGTGAATCTATTAAGGGTCAATGTCGCTACGTTACAAAAAAAAAAAGAGAGAAAAAAAGGAGAGACGTAAAAATTCCCGATGACGTAATTCTACACCGAGTCATAAAGGTTAAGAGCTGATGAGAGTTGACCACTTTGGTAATACAGAAATGTACAGCCAATAAAGCAAACAAACGGCATGGATTTAATCCTTGTGTTTGTTTGTTAGGCCATTTAGTTAAACACTCGTTTCCTGCAAGAGACCCTTTATGCGTTCGACAGCCTCCAAGCTAAAACACGAGACGGTCAAAAGCAGTTGGCGATAACAATCGTGTGTTATTTCATAAAATCTGTTCGTTCTCTGACATTTTACCCAAGTATCCAAGAAACAGTGTTTGTTTTGTGGTTATTTTCAGTGAACATTCCAAACAAATCCTTCCGTTTCCAAGCAAAAGGTTTTCGACATGTTGAGATGTTCGTGAAAAGGAGTGGCGTAATTTATATTGGTCGTTTGAATTTCGTTTGTTTTAAAACATTCCCGACGATCATGAAAAAAGGTAGAAGTTCACGATGCTGTCAGGCATTTCGTTTTGAGATTTGTCATTATCATATTTCTTACATATGTCATTTTAATTTTACAACATACTGAAGACAATAACAAAAGTAAAATCTTAGAAGCAGTGTGAATCTGTAAGAAAGTAGTACGGCACATACGGAAAATAATGCCGCATTGGGCTACACCGATTACAAAGATTAACGCTTATAAAAAGTTCTCTTTCAACTTAACATGACATATTGAATATGAAACCTAGATGACAATAATGGCAGGGCAATATCTGTACATTTCACCACACCTGCTACCCTAGCAACCGCGCGGGAAATGACGTCAGCAGTTACAGTACCAGCGTTATATACGTCCATGGGGACCTTGGGTCAACCATTGAGTTTTTAATTTTTTTTTTGTAAGGGTGACATTTGCCAAAGAACAAAAATTCGCCAAGTAATATATCGTGCAAGCAAAAGTGTTTACCACATAGACTGTAAATGGAAAAGGTTTTTGCAGACTTAATATAGTGCGGAATGGCAAAGACGTGTTTTAAAGCTTTTTCTA
This sequence comes from Mopalia muscosa, assembly GCA_031763545.1. Classification (NCBI taxonomy): domain Eukaryota; kingdom Metazoa; phylum Mollusca; class Polyplacophora; order Chitonida; family Mopaliidae; genus Mopalia; species Mopalia muscosa. Next base: position 17,320 of record JARFOD010027739.1, read on the forward strand.
TTTAAAAAATCTGTGTTTTGTTACTTAGATAATTTCTTATAGTGCTAAGTCAAGATTATAGATTTAGTATAAAATCAATTTTAAACGAGGGTTTACTTATATCTAAAAACTGTTTTAATATATCATCTTTTATTTTATTCCATGTGTATTTTTGAGTCAAATTATTTTCTTGATGTATGTAAATGTGTCTATCTGCTCTTTGTAACCAAAATATGAAACGCATAAATTGTGTTTAAGGTAATAAAGTTTCAATTCAATTCAACTTTATTAATTTCAATAAATGTGTGAAATCTGAAAAACATAGTTGAGAACTGAACGCATCATCAAAGCCAGTAAAGGGTACAGAATTTTTCCAAGACCCTACGGTGTTTGTAACCTGTGTTTGTTTTTTTGTGTCTATCTTTTCTCGATCCAGATTTTAGCTAGACAATGTTACTTAAGTGAGTTTGCACGTACAATATACATTATTAGGTGTCAGTGGCTCTACAAGGCAGACAATCAGCCATTGTACTGCGACATGAATCTCTCGGGGGAAAAAGAAAGCTGTGTTAATGTTGAATATTGGGTTTATCTAAAGCCTAAGCAAATTAAGTCAGACGGAGACATAGTCCGATTTTGGACCAAGTTTCGACATCCATTATGGGCACTTAGCAAGGTGACTAAAACAACCATACTAAGTAACCATAAATGTCTACAACCTAAGGGGTTAGTAGTGCCTGATCTAAAACCCGATAGCTAAGTCATTTGGAGATAGGCCACGGGGCAGTGAGCCTAACTTGGAAACATAATAACCCATAATGCAATTAAAGAACTGACTTCCTCTATTTAAAGAAAAAAAAAAAAAAAATACACAATGGTAAATAGTCAACAAAAAATGCTCAGGATCATGTTCGAAGAGGTGGTCTACATTCGCAGATGACGATTTGGTGCCGCGCAGGTCGATTTCAGAAAAAGAACAGTCTGCTTAATATTTGAAAACAAATGCCTTTTCCAGGAAGAGTGTTGTCCCCTAAGGACGGTAAATATGACATTGCTTGCTTCTCCACCAGCCCACATGTCAAATGTTTACAAATAGTTGAATACGACACGGTTATAGTATAACCAGTCACATGTTTGGAACAATATTTACAAAGAGTTTAGAACGACGCCGCTATAGTAGAGCTTGTTACATGTTTGGAACGAATGTTTGCAAATGGTTAAAATACGACAGCTTTATAATAGAGCTTATCACATGAATGGAACAACTGTTTTTTTTTTCTAATCAAGAGTGGTTCCGAAAATAGTGAAAATATTAAATAACTTTTCCGTCATTCATATCTACCAAATGTTTATATAATTCACATTTGACTACGCTGATACCTATATCTAATATGCATAATTTCAAAACTATTGGCTCATAATTCGAGTAACAAAAGTTAATTGGTTATAAATTGGTTAAGCGTGTTGCTGTTGTTGTAAAAGAACATCGTAAGGACAGAGCATAACGGCAATAGATTTTCTATAGTCAAGATCGCTATAAATTTACTGTAAAATTCAATTACACAACAACAACAACAACGAATACATACATCACGATATCTGCGACTCCTGTTCACAGAAAACTATCTCGGGTAAAATTTCCAAAAAAGGTTAAATCACTCTGCACTGTACATCCAACTTGTCTGACGGAATAATTTCAAACTAATGCTATGAGGTAGACATAATATTTTGGTTTGACCCCATGTTGCAGAATGTCGAATAAGTCCGTATTAAAACGGAAGCTGGTCATCTGGCCTAAAGCAATTACCAGGTGTTAAGTGAATGCAGTTTGTCACTAGCTATTATTACGCTTATAGACCAATGCAATAACAATACGCGCATTAATTTTGCAAATACTTTTAAATGGTGTGAAATTTTGCTGGTTGAATCTTGTATCGCGGGATCATTGACAAACATACTCAGATATGCTCGCGACTTCTGCGTTAATATTTTACAACGCGATATATACATACCACTTGTTTCACAGCTCGGCATATGGTATGCTAGCTCTCCACAGACCCAATATCTTACGTAATCCTATTTATACGTCATTGGAGTAATTTAGTCATTAGTTTTGCTTGTGATTGTCAGTCAATTTAAGTGCATGAATATATTTATATTCGCTTCCAGCGAAGTCATGAGATTGCCTTGTTAAAAGGCATCAACATATGGACGTCGAAGAAAGTTCGGAACAATGCCATGTTAAGGTTAATATTTTCACCTCTTTTTACAATCTCCTGTGCAGGAGGTGCGTTTCGTGCCGTTTCCGTGCTTTCAGCGTACCCCTCCGCGTTGGGCTGACCATCATAAATCCTGACAAGTTTAAAACCGTTTTGAACTATTTTGGAGCTACATCTTCAACTTCTGTCATATGTCAAGACATGGAAGCTATCACAAAACAAGAAGTGGTTATCCAGAAATTGTATAATTATGGAAGCTTAAGGTATATATTATTTTGCAGAATAACCTTCCGGGATGGGTTCATTTCTCATTCGCTATTCCTCGGACTTTTACTGAGCCTTAACATCACAGTATCATACAGACGGCAATGCATCATCGATATTATATTGAATAATCGTCGTTCATGTTGCATCTGCGATATATAAATTGCTCCTTATTGTTACACACTCTAAAATACCAGACAAATGTTTAATTGTACACAGAAGAATTTAACATCTTCACCTCAATAGCGGTTCTTCGCATAGACAATTCGGGCATAATCGTTAAATCTCGGCCTGCCCGCAAAAGCGCTGATAGATTTTAGGACAACTGAATAAACAGCAAGAATGAGTGTAAATTTAGAATAAAAAGAGACCAAACTACAATATACAAAACCCGGCAGAGCACCAATTTAACATCTCGATACAATTTTGTTTATGTTTTGTAGGTGTAATGTACACATTAATATGTTATGTTACAATTGAACAAAATACAAATACCGTAATGTTTTAAATACGTATATTATCATAGCAGGTTGATGCCAATTAATAATTAATTTGAATCGATGTGAATGTATAAGTAAGAAGACTACAACTAGTTGATTAGAGTAGCTAACTCAATCGATCAATAAAATAACACAGAGTACAATAGTATTACGAATGCATTATTAACGGTGCGTAACGTTCAATATATCGATATACGCAATTCTGCCCTTCAGCGATTGCCCTGTTATGTGCGTTCTCTGGTGAGACCTCGAATTCTTCTCGTGCCGTCTTGTCTCTGGCTAAGACCAGTTAGAAACGAGCCTTGTCACCCCCGTCTTGTCTCAGCACGAGTGGAACATCATTTGTCCACTCAGCAAAACTACCTCACATTTTAAGTTTGGGTTATTTTTGCTAATGGGGAGTACATTATCATCGACAGAAATGAGTATATAGGCTTTTAACCTGTTCATAAAATATTGATTAGGCCATATAAATGAAACACCATTCAACCAATCAATCACTGGAACCAGGAATAACACACAGGTATAATTAGTGGATCTGGCTTTCGATCACCGTACAGGCAGGTGTTAATGATACAGGTATCGCAGATAGAGTATAGAGCGAATGAGTGAACCGAAACAGAAATAAGACAGGTAGAATGAGGAGAGGTACTTTCTCAATATCAATCAGGCGAAAGGGGCACACATATATTATGGTACGAACAAACTGTACACCTATCTCAGACGAGTAAGTTCACAATATTATCACATATACAAACCGGCTTGTCTTAAAACATTTCGCATACTCTGATTCAGCGCAAATTCAATTTCTGTTTCTCGTTGCGTAAAATTGTCACTTGTCAGCCAAATGACAGTTTGTAGAAGTGATGACTTGTCTTCTTGATATTTAACATGTATCTGGGAGTGCCGCATTGTGTTCACGGCAAGTCATATACAATGCCTTTACACATCAGGAGGTCGAATATTTGCGATCGCTTCACACGGTAGAACGAACGGATAAATAAATGGATGGATGAGTGCATGAAAAAAAGCAACGAATGAATGAATAAACGAACGAACGAACGAATGAATGAGTTTCCATTATTCCATTATAGAGATGTCTATAAAGATAAGCTACTTACATGTGTATCTCGAGGAAATCTGGTAAAGTACAGCTAGTCGGCTATAACCGACACACATTGCTACAGATTGACAGTAAATACAGATGTTCAAATCTAGTTCCAGATCATCGTGTAGTTTAGAAGGTGCTAATGCTTCTAGACCAGCGTACAATGAGTGTGGCCATTGTGGTTGCAGCATACACGTGACCAAGCTTGGTCGAGTGAGGTGAACAGTCCTGCTGCGTATGAATCACCGAACAGATCACGACCAGTGTTCTCCCGCAATAAAAATTTGCAAGGTGTGACGAAATGTTTACACGGGTATAAGCCGATCGATCTTTGAGATAGGATGCATAATTCATATAGGCCTTTTCTATACGGAATAAGTCAACGGCTTTGCTTGCCGAGTCATAGGCAGTGCATAGATGCGCCTAGTGGGTTATATCAACTACGCAAACCTTATAATAATTTGTGGTTGTAACGTGGTTAACATGCACAAAAGCTTGAATGCAGCATTACTTACAAGAATCGAAAAAACACCGGAAGATGACGCCACAATGTTCTGAATAGCCAATTAGCCAAAATACCCCCTTAACAATCTTGATAAGGTCATTATGTCGCAATTGACAAAAAATAAAACGGTTTAGATGTGTAGTGTAAGAATTGTTCATTGGATTTTCGAAAGATAATTATATCAAAAGTTTAATCTTAATTCGGTAACTTGATACGTGATACACATATATCGAGTTTGAATTGTGAACAACCCTATCCCAAATACATGAGAAGCATCAGTTCACATCACCTCTCTGTAGGGATGTACGAGGGTTCAATCATATATCGTAATGGCAGAAAGAGTGTACTATTATTTGATAACTATTTACATGATAGTTCTACTGTATCCGTGTGTGTTCTGTCCTCAACAAGTACATTTATATTTATGTCAATGAGACAGTTTTGTTGCACACGTTTCTGATTCAAGCAAAATGTTTTTGAAAATCTCGATATTTCAAATTATTTGAGTCATCTTCAGGAGAAATGTAGAGGTAAAATCAATAGATCGAGCTTTCAGAAAAGGTTAACGAGGGCAGTTAACCCAATTAACTATATTCAGTGAAATAAGTACATTATGTATTCATCGGTTTCACATTCGGCGATCTGACGGGCGTCTGAGTCATTTGGTGAACTAATCTTCGAAACGTTTCAAGATTACATGTAAATGAATTGTATAATGACTGTCTTCTACTTTGCCTTTAAATACATCTTTCAGGAGGCATTTAAGTATTGTTAAATACGTAGCAATGTGACAGTTGAGTAAAATATATATAATTTTTTATTTAACTATGTCTGAATGATCAATAACATTCACTTCTATTATCATCTTATCTATTTTAAGTAAAACATATAAGAGTCTGTAGAATCTAGAAGTCTGTGCATACAGAATAGGTCGATTCAAAATGAGTTCATTTGCTAGCTTGGAAACAGTAGGCCTAATGCCATCGACATACGGTATTTAGAATTCTCTTCTTATAAATTGCTTATTTCGTGCCAAAAAGAAATAAAGATATGTGTGTTTGATCCATTAAAAGTAGGCTATCCGTATTTACACCATATTTATCCGTGGTCATGTCATTAAAATCTAAAACAGTTAAACATAGGAGCCATGTTGTCATAACTAATATTATTGAATAAGAAGAGAGCCAAACAGAAGTCGCAAGATTTATACCAAAACTAATTAATTAAAAAGTAATTACAATTTGAAAGATGAGTGACAATTTCAAACAAACTTATTTTAACACATAACTCGAAAATAAATCTTAATTTCACCAGGGAGCGTCCAAGGCATCAACACAATCTGTTTTTAAGAGGGTTTTGTGGCATGAAAAACCTCAAAGAAAGGAGAAGCAAACATTGCCTATATATAATCATTATGTAAGAGGTTGGTTCAATTCACGCACTATAAAGCAGCCATTTCTTCGCGTGTTGTGGCGCGCAGCTCGGGAGGAATCAAAGCCAGTAATAAACTTAAACCAGGAAAACACTCCCATGGCCATTCTGCGTGTAATTGCATGCATATGACTTGTGGGTGTGGATAAATCAGTCGTCTGATGTGCCGCCGTTGGTTGAAGCAGACTTATGTAAATAGTGCTCCAGATAGAATTAAGTCGCCTTGAGTAATTAGGTATTACCCAAGGGACATAACTCCAGCCCTCAGCTTAATCTGCCCCAAAGGACTGGGTCTGTTTTCCTTCAAAGCATGTGGTACGTCAAACGGAGACTTAAACATTGAGTAACACTGCCTCGTTAGGTTTACTGTCGCCCAGATTGTAGGATGATGACAGATTTGAAATGTTATACACTGCCGGCCAGCCAGTGCGATATGGACATATAGGAAATGTTGTTCTCTGCCGACCAGACAGTACGATAGTACGGTTGGTCAGTATGTTGTTGTTCGAACCCATAACCTCTGAGTTGAGGCATATATGAAGACATGAAGCGCGCACTTTATTTACAACTCTACCACAGATAAACCGCCTACACGTAGCGTAAGTCAAGTCGCTGTTGCTGCTTAGCAAAATTATAAATTATAAAACTAGTTTGCATGGATCATCAAATTTGTTTGAGTTTTTTATCACAAATTTTTATAAAGTTTAGCAGCAGGATAAACACACAGAAAAATTGCGTATTCAAAATGTCGGCTTTGCTCTAGGGAATATGGTAATACGATATCCTTCAAAAACAAAATCTATTTTAAAATCAATCTGTGCATCCGTACAGTACCAGCTGTTGTTCTATCAAATAAAGTCTAAATTTTATCTATAGCCAAGGATTATTTTGCATATAAAACAGACATGATATAACTAAATCGGCTTCTTTCATCCATGCTCTACTGCCATTTTACAACGTAACATAGATTCCCTGAGCTAGTCACGTGCTGGTGACCCAAGTTGTGATTAATTTTGAAAATGGCTGTAACGGAGAAGGAAGAAAACTGGAATAAAGGCTTTATAGAAAACTTTTGTTTTGAAAAATACACCTCATATTTCAAGCTGGCTGGCAATAAATATTTTAGAAAATGCTGACAGTGGTGAAATTTGTGAGAATTAAGTTTTATCAGATACGATGTTGCTAGATTATCCACTGTTGACCTCTCTTGGTCGAGAAGTCCATTGGGATCAGTTGATCCAAAAGTGTTAACTTCAACAAAACATGTATATCTTATTTAACCTTAGACATAAATCTAGCAAGCCAACCAGAGGATTTTTTCCAGAGGCCCCTTGTCGATGCTCACAAAGAGTAAACCCGGGTAAAACAAATTATAGACTACATTAGCCTTTACATCGTCGATTCGCTATAATATGAAAATTAAATAATAAAAGGCTTTATTTTATACTTAAATTAGATAATGCACATGTTACCCCCAAGAGACACATTCTCCAACAGATATATGCATCCCCGAAGCTAAAACAAATTATAGACTGAATAAACACTTTTATCCTGGAATTGTTATAATATCAAAATGAGGTTATAAAAGGCTATATTTTATACTTAAATTAGATAATGCACATCTTACCCCCCAGTGACAAATTCTCCAACCGACATATGCATCCCCGTGGATCCGTGGGTTGACTGGTGCCCGGATCCCTTGGAATGATGTTGGCCATGCCTAATGCCATGTCTTGGCATTGTTGGGTCTTTCTAAAGCCAGTTAATGTTCCTGACAGGCCAAGTTTGTATACGACATACGATAGTTACCATTATTGATAATGTGTGTACACACAAATGGATGACGGTTACGCAATACAAAGACAAATTGTGTCTAAGAGCCGCTCCCTGATTGTTGTGAAAATACACAGTTATCAACTAATTATTGTGCATATTGAATTCCTCCGTAACCACCAGTTTCACATTTAAATAAATTTATCATTCACACCAATCGTTTAAAATATAGAGTTAATTCCCTTACAATGACAGCCTCTTGTCTGGTGAGGAAATATATTCCCTGAAGCAAAATCTTCAGCAATGCTGTAAACGATGTTCACCGGATTGTGAGAAGGCAAACAATAACAAATACCACAATCTTAACGTATACGTTAGGCATCCTTTTTTGGTGGAAGTGACAACAGCTGTCAAACAATACAGCACAGAAGACAATCAGACATATCCAGCAAATTCTATATAGTTGTGTAGTATTGGTATGTAGTATTGATATGTAGTTATGTTATGTAGTAGTGTTATGTGGTATTGTAATGTAGTATTGGTATGTATTATTGTTATGCAGTATTGTTATATGGTATTGTTATGTAGTATTGATATGTAGTATTGGTATGTAGTTATGTTATGTAGTAGTGTTATGTGGTATTGTTAGGTAGTATTGGTATGTATTATTGTTATGCAGCATTGTTATATGGTATTGTTATGTAGTATTGATATGTAGTATTGGTATGTAGTTATGTTATGTAGTATTGGTATGTGGTATTGTTATGTAGTATTGGTATGTATTATTGTTATGTAGCATTGTTATGTAGTATTGCTATGTAATAGTGTTATGTGGTATTGTTATGTAGTACTGTTATGTAGTATTGATATGTATTATTGTTATGTAGTATTGATATGTAGTTATTGTTATGTGGTAGTGTTATGTAGTATTGGTATGTATTATTGTTTGTTTAATGTATGTCGGAGACAAATCTTAGCATGTTTGGTCGAACAAGTCTACTTCAGGTTATTTCAATCACTGGACTGAATGTGTCAATTATACATCCGGGCGGTTTGGTGCCTGATACAAAATTGCGGTTGTTAGTTGCTCCGAGTAGTTCATGAAAGACACCTGAAACAGTCGTGGTTTCCGTTGTAATTCCTGAGCTGTATAGAAGTTTGAAGAAAAATGAACACTTACGAAATGACTTCAACAATCCACCGTCGTACTTTTTCACACAGGCGACTACATGTTACGAACATTCACCATTCTGTTACAAATCCAGAACACATAGCTGTTCGTGGACCTATCTCTAGTAGACATTGTTTAGTTTTGTCTTTCATTCCAGATTTGGTCCTTTAAAACAAGGAACCCCCAAAAGCAAAGAAGTATTGTAAAATTCCCCAATCCATTTCAAATACAAATTACAGCACTAAACTGTCTGCCGTTATCTAGAAGACATTGTAAAGTATTGTCTTAAAATCCTGAATATCGTATTTTTAAACAATAACCCTTCATAAGCGATATAGTCCCAACTGTTCACAATAGTCTACAATAACTGTTTTATCCAGGCAGACGTGGAAACCTTATAAAGAAAATGAAGCTAATATAACATATTTAACTAACATCCGGTTAAGATACAGTTCTCGGTATTCGTGTAATGTACATATAGCAACCGTTTCGGTCATTTGGGATAGGCCCCCGATGACTTGCAAGCTCCTAACGAATTTCGGCTGATTTTCCCAAGACGCTTTGGTTCGTATAATCCAATAACTGGGCGCCATAAACATTGCAAATCAGCCATGGGTCAGATCTACATCTTATTCATATATGCATAGAATTATAACCAGTTACTGGGATGATGTATGTATTCATCTTGTTGCTGAACATAACAAACATGAATACGATAAATATCCTAAAAATTTATATCAAATTCAAATAAATAATTGTGGACGGTGCACAGACATATTTTGCATTTTGTCTTTTTATATAAATTCGCATTAAAATCATATTTTATAGTTTAATGGTCAGATAATGTGGTAAGGTCGACAGACTGGTTCATTATTTGTTTTTGGATTGGAATTAATGGCAATGTTATATATTTGTGGTATAATTAGAAAATTTATACTGCGATTTAGCCATCCATCTATGCTTACACACAGCAATATATAGCTTGATTGCAAGTTTCGGAAACAATATCCATATAATTTAGCCTACATTAAGACTAGTTGCCTGTGTATCTTCCATATTTTTTCTTTGTCTCCAAAACTGCTTTATTCTGGTAATAATTCCTTTAAGCCCTGGTTTCGTGAAGCCTTGTAGAGTCATCATCAAAAATGGAAAATACAATCTTCTGCTTTTGTATAATTTACCAGCTAGTTTTATTTAGGAACTTTAAAATACAAATCGCAATACTATATGAAATTTGTTAACACAGACCTCATACAATTTAATAGAGCCCTACGTGTAAATTATTAAGCAAAACACCTGATAGATTTTAATAAATTAGAACGAAACAGGCTATAAACGGTACATCGACAGTTGCAAAAACAAAATAGTCAAGATTGTCAAATGGACGCCATTTTGTTTCCCAAATCTGGCATTGAATCCACAAAAAAACAAACTTGTAAAAAAGTAAATTGTTGAATATAATAAATTGATGTGGTGTATAAATTAAGTTCAGGAATATCTCGACATACATATTTATAAGCATCCTGGGATGGTCCGATAAATTACATGCAGAATGACCCGAATCTTTCCTACATTTAAGACTGTCGACCCCACCATACTTGCATTGCACATATCTTTCTGTGATTATGATGGTAACAAGCTTGTTTTGAACTAAACTCGTTAACAATTTTTCACTGATTAAATGATATTTAAAAAAAAAAGAGAGAAACAAAAGAACAAAAAATAGGAGCAACGACGGAATTATATTTATAGTAGTTTGTAAAGCTACGGCATTCTTACAATAAATTTGCTCATATTACCAGCCGTTATCTATAAGTCATATCTAATTAATGAAACAATTCCGGGTTTAAAGCTCCAATCTCATCTACAGGTTAACTATTCTGAATGCAGAGGAGGGAAGCTCGATACTTGAGACCACGCCCTATACCTTCGGGTAACAACTCCCTCATACTACTATATCTATTGCCTACATGTTTTGGTGGGAAAGCAAATGGTACACAATGGCGCATGCGGAGTCACACTTTGTATAACAGTCAGCTGTATTTAGTGCATAATTGGTGTTAAGTCTCTGAAGAAAACTATCCCGAAAAGTCGATGATTGTGTCATGTAAAACAGACAGAGCAGCTGGGAGCAAAGACTCCTCTTATTGATTGATCGGCCTTCCAAGAACTCTTTAAGGCATTCAAAAGAAGGGGAAACATATCTATTTTGGCCTCAAGGCGATTCCGGTCGAAAAACAACCCACCTGCCATGTTGCACGCATTGTACATAGTTTTGACACAACACGTACATCATATTATTTCTCAGCTAGTATTCTTCAGGTCTCTTAGTTTTGGTTACTTTTCGGTACTGTATAATCGATTAGGTATAAGCTCGCATGTAGTGAAGTTACAAGAAAATAAATTGGATATAGGGATCAGCTTAAATGTAGCCTTGATCCGAACGTAACTTTGCGGTGTGTAATTCCCACCATCGGGGGTAACTTATAATGTATGAACTTTGGAACATAACAAGCGCAAATCGCATGGAAGAAAGCACATATATATAAACACTTTATGGTTTAAGTTAATATAAATTTGGTTGCTATATAAACTCCTTTTTTTGTTTTTATTTTTTGTGATTGAGAAAATGCTTTAATTTCCTTCTCAAAATTCAGCCAGGTGTTGTAGACGAAATACTGTTATCCTAGTGTAAAAAAAGAATGAGACTAAATACAATAGTTAAAGCAAAAAAGGAATCTCCAACAAATTACAATTTACAAAACGAATAAAATCCAACAGGTAAAATACAAAATAATAATAAAAAAAAAAGAACGGGAAAAATACAATTTGTTTTCTACAAAATTTGCATAGACATTTGCACAGTGGTCTGCAGAAAAACTATTTCGCTTATCAAACATAACTAACGAATCAAGTCAATGTGGTGGCTACTGTAACAAACTTAGATCAGGCAACTTCGATAATAAGTGTTTTCCTTTGTCACCCCAATGTGGTATTATTGTGTCAATATGGTATAGTATTTTATATCATACAAACAGATATGTACAAGTTATTAGACCAAAGACTAAGCCACATTTCCTTCGGCAAATATTAGCTGATCAATGTTGCGTTATACATCCTGTGTATGGAATTGCTTTCTTTTAGACGGAAGAATAGGGTTTCTACGATATAAAGATGTCTAGGCACAATATCCATGTTTTAGCTGCATTCCTGGATCTATTGGATTATTTTCAATTCATTCCCAATCTATAATTTCATTTCTAGCCTTGCTGACTGCGCGCGGCAATTGCTTTTCTAAGTAGTCGATTTCGAGTAAGACTTCCTACTCAGATTATATCCGGGTGGAACGTGTTCAGCATTGAACTGTGTGGATTATTGGGACTCCATTCGGTGATATCACCGTGTTTATAGTGAGGTGAAATTAATAGCTAAAGTACTCAACTCTGAAACCCCTGCTAAAAGCCTCGAGTTGGATTTACTTAAAAGCTACGCCATCTCGACCGAACCCTGACGGCTCTATCAATATTAGTATATGTATTTATATTGTAAAACAGGCGGGGGATTCTCACGAGGTTGAGAACAGCAAAACTAAGAGCTGACAAAAATGCTTAACAGGATGGGGTGATTATTTATGGTGTCAAGGAAGTTCCCATAACAACGCAAACTGAAGGTTCATCTTTTGTAGCCACCATCCAGATATCTCGTACCGAATGGATGGTCGCTTGTTTGGTGCTTAACGCCACACCGCGTTTAGTTGAAATGACGGCATGGTAACTAAGTGGGGGATAAAAATAAGCATTAACAATCTCACGTCACAAATGATTCCAAGAAAACTGATAAAATATAAAATGGACAACAATCGTCATAGTTTCCTGAATTTATTCATTTTTTTATTTATTTATCCGATGTTAGATCAACAGGATTAAATCCCAATTACAGATCATTGGCCAACATTATTGTGGGAAGAAAACTGGGTAGTAAATTAACCCAGAAAACCCACGACCTTCCGCTGGTTGCTGGCATACCAACCCACATTCGGTCCGCGGAATCAAACCCGCGACCCCAGAGGTGAGGGGAATATGTGGGCCAGAGGTATACACTCACTAGAGCGTACGCTCTAGACCACTCAGCCACGGAGGCGTCGTAGTTTCCTGAATTGGCATGTATAAGGTGTTGCTGACAGGTGAATGCGCTTACATAGTTTATAATTCACATTTAAATTATTCTTCAAATGTACAGTGTGATACATATAGAGAATACCTGCTCTATGTTCAGGACAAACCGTATATCTAGCTCTATTAATACACAAATTTAGAGTACCGGTGCCTATGCTATATTTGAGACAAACTGTGTATTTAGTTTTATTGAGAGACATATTTCTGTCCTATATTTGGGACAAACCATGTAGTGTTGGGTAGGAGTTAACACTTAACCTAACACTAACCCTGATTTTAACACTTATTCTTACAAATGGTCTTACGTCCTAAATAAATTGGTAAAATCATAAGAAAAGATGTATATAGAATCATCTTGTTCTAATTACTATCAATTTTTCGTCCCGAAGATCTGTTTTCTGTAGAGTCACGATTCTCTATGAAGTTAACCGCTTTGTACACACACGTCTAATGTATCTTTACATCATAAGTAAACCCTTCCGGCAAATTTGATGACTTGTCAAAGGGAGATAACCCTAATGCTATGTTGAAACACAGACTACCCTTTTCAATGCGGTAGCAAATCATCATAGTGGCGTAAAAATAGTCATTGATTTATTATAAACATGCACGTAACATAAGAACAGTACTATTCTATTGTGAGGTCTAAGAATAGAGCGATGAGTCACGGTTGCCATGGCACCAACAATGATAACGCCAATTACAGATATAAAAATATGTCTAAGATGGACTTTTTTCATAATTCCGAATCGAGATGCACTTGTCGAATTCCCAATGCAAGAAATCAATTATCCCTTTGAGTTTTAAGTATAGAAATATACGACTTAATAATAGCAAACGTAGGTGATAATAGAGCAGAGTAGAAATGTCGGATGTATAGAGTTTAAGGACCGGTATCTTAAGCCTCCTTTTAAGTTTTATATATGATTGGAGATAAACGCTCCGCCCACTGACTACAGTGCAAACTATGGAATTCTAGAACTTGCTTTAAAAAAATTAAACGAAATAAACAGAAAATTAATTTGCAGAAATGATTTTCGATACAGCTGAATTTCGAGCTGGGTCATAAATTAAAACTGTTACTATAACACCGGTGACGTGGTGTTTAACGGCCGAAGAACCCGGTCCGCTTATCGCGAATCTTAATTGGAACATTGTAGAGTAGGCCTCAGGGTTAGATAAACGGGGGCACACAGAACATAATCAAAACCTTACGAGTACAAAGCGAAATCTTAAACAAAGTGTTGAAGATTAAATCGTGTCTGTAGACTTTAGGTAGATGGTGATATATCACCTACCCACTTCGATTTAAAAAAATACAGACACAGACATTCAACAGCAATATATTTATGTCCAACTGATTTTGCATTCTATAATTCTAGCTTCATTACATAGCGAACATTTAAGCAAATTTTGGTTATTCTGCATATGTTTGGCCTAAAAGTGTATAAACAGAAAATAACAGACAGAGGGAAAATAACACAGAATGTTGTTTTGTGATTAAACTTTTTCTGCCATATATTGACATATATTATATATGCGTATGCGAGGAACATAGATTACAAAACCACAAGTGCTGTTACACGAAGGCTTTCAACAATCACATATATCAAGCCAGTGTACTCGAAGGATTGATTTTGCTTATTAGAGCGCTATTGGGTTGGAATATCGTCGTGGATCCATTGTAGGCCTACACAACCATCTGGTATCTAAAATCAGACACACATGTGTACGCTTTAACATTGATAGGCCCAATGTATTGAAAAACACGTACATCGTTTAGTGTCCATCGTTCAGAAAAAAAGTACATCGCATAGAAAAATTTATATCGTACAGAAAAACGTATATCATATAAAGAAGATATTTCACAGTATAACAGTTTTTGGTATAGATTTTGTTTACATATTCAAGAAAAGAACAAGTCCCCCTTGAAAGTATGCTGATAACTGAATCGTTACGGCTTTAATGTTAACTAATTTAGAACAACACAGATAAACAAAAATCCTGTCAGAGAACAGACTAAGTCTAAAGGTATCCAGAGGACAAGAAAATATAGCTAAAACGTAAGAATGATTTGCTAAACTACATCCAAACCGTATATATAGTTAGTTTTTGTTTGACGAACCAAGAGATGGAAAGCCAACATAGTATCAAAATTTAGACACAAGAAAGGCGGAGTGGATTATCTTATATGAGAAGGATAGGTGAATAGTTCTAGCCCCGTTTCACAGGTGGCAGAGCGATAACAATGGAGAAGTTGTTATCTATAATTCTTGTCTTACGTCAAATTATATGAAAAGAAGTTGTCTTACCGCATTGCGTTTTGCAAATGTGATTTCGTCTTAGGGGGCTTAGGAGCCTTCCGGTGTGGTACGTGCGATATGTTATTTCCGGTCAAATGCCTTTTCTCAGCCATGATTGTTACAATATCCCTCAAAGTACAAAATATTGGGCATGCTTATATCCATGTACCGTGAAACAATAAATCGGGTATATATTTCTGTAACGCACCTGCCTAATTCGCCTACTACTGTAGAATAAGTTTCTGTGTCGTGAAACTCAGCCTAAAATTTGAGCACTAAGTTTAATCTTGTCTATAGTCGACATCAATTGACCATAGAACAGTGAAACTTTCAGATACGCTCAGTCTTGAATGACGGTAAACCATTCTTCTTTACTCACAATATTTGGTATAACACCATCTCCTTTCCACAAAGCGCAAAGTAACAACTCACAAAACATAAGGATATAACATCTCATATGCAGCTGGTTCTGGACGGATAAATGTATCACAAATGTTCCAAAGCCGTGTATACAATAAACACATACTAATAAGTATCAGTATAGCCGCGATGCAACCATCGCACTGAAATATTTCGTCAACTAATTAACACTACTTCGGCCATCATATTTACACTATAGCTCGAAATCACAAACGTTCCCAAAGGTAGCATAACACAGTTAGAGCATAATCCAGGGAACCTTCATTAACACACTTTGTTAAGCATTCACAAAAGTTTCCGACAAAACATCTGCCATTGTTATCCAGCTTAGCTGTAGACAGTAATGACTTAACTAACAAAATATGCAGAGAATCGTTTCAGCTGTTAGCATTGCATTGACTTTAATATCCATCTATCCACTTTATCACAATATGCGGCCCGGTATTTCGTTTTCCCAATAAAATGACAGGTTTTTAAAATACCTGGTAACGATAGCAACAACGTTCCACCACCTGCTGCATCTAATATCTAGTGTGTATAGCCAATTAACTGTACTGATAAAACTCACAACAATTTACAAAGAGTATACAAGTAAACAAAATGCATCGTTCTAACTAAAGTATATGCACGTGTTATACTTTGTAGGTAGTGTATGTTAGACGCATTTCATGTTATACAACATATGTGTACACAAAATATATGAAGTATGCGAATTGTTTATTTTCAGTCACAATTCCTCTTTGTTTACTATTATTATTTTTTTGTTGACGAAATAATCCAAAGGCCGTTGGTATTAGCTTTATAGACATCTCCGTGTCAGTCCTAAGTTATACATATACGTTATCGAGTTTGAATTGGTTTGAGTGAATTTATCGATTTGGGGCTTGATTTTGTTTACCGGGTTCATCAAGTGGTAGTGAACGGCTAAAAGACAGGCTAATTTAAGCAATTCCGTTTTTTTTTCTGCTAGCTGATACGATTTGTGGTTTGGAAAATGTTCGCAGACGACTGGAAATCAGATCACATGATCAACAGCCGACATATTGACGCTTCCAGTGCATACGACACATGTACGCAGTGGTACAAAAAAACTGAATTTGTGTGTGGCCTATAGTGGGTTATATTTATCTCTTTACAAAAATCAAGATCAGT
Organism: Mopalia muscosa; assembly: GCA_031763545.1. Lineage (NCBI taxonomy): Eukaryota > Metazoa > Mollusca > Polyplacophora > Chitonida > Mopaliidae > Mopalia > Mopalia muscosa. The sequence goes on from JARFOD010027739.1 coordinate 34,320, forward strand.
AGTAATTATATGATCCCCAAAAGACCACTAAACAAGCTATGGGCATAATCTAACGTTTGATGGACAAATATAAAATAAAAGGTCACATGTTTAATGTTTGGTTTATGTGTTTAATACATTTTCTTCTGATAATGACTTTAAATTGCAGATGTTTAATGGGGAAGACTATTTGATAGGACTTAACGCCGTACTCAGAAGTATTTTATATTTATGCAGGATGATTCTAAATCTGTCTTACTTAACACGGTAGGAACTCGAAAGAAATATCGTTAAAACCACCGAATTTATCGCCCAGTCACCTCGTATACCTGAAGTCGATAAAGCTACTCTAACCCTTTTAAGGTTCAGCGTAAACTGAGAGGGTATCAGTAGTCCGACTCGCCGACCACTGTACCTCGACTGCAAACCCGGGAAGAAACCTCATAAAAAGAAACTAGTCATCCCTATGTAGCGTAGTGCTTGCGGTTCCGTCTTGCAATGCGCCACTGTCTCACCCTCTCATATGTTTTCAAAGCAAATTTCCTATCAATATAAATCTTAATTCGCATATAAGTGTAATTTTAGTAGATTAAACTTTTTAATGGTTTGGAAAAAAACATGGCTTTAAATTACATTGAAGCATACATACATTTTAAGAGGTTGTCTGCCATTGGGCAGCCTTTCTTTTGATGCAAAGTTTGAACAATTGCCTTATAGAAATAAATCCATCAGCACCATTAAAATAACAATTGCGTAAAGTCCTGTTTTATCATACCATGCTAACAAGAGAACAAAGACTGGGTTTAAATATCAGTGTATTCATCTTTACGCGAAAGTTGAGTAGTCTTTACAGCGAGTCACCCTGCAGTATCGATCTTATTGGAATTCAATGTGTGATCGATATGCAATTAAACGTTATTCTGCTGAGCCACCTGACATTGCATAAGTTCACGATAATTGCTAAGGACTGTCATCCTCTCATGATAGCATACCGTAATAACTGTTGTGATCATTAAACAAATCGCGACCAACCTTCCTGAAGCAACCAGAAAAACAACGGATTTTAATCTGTTCATCTTTAAAATACAATTGCGTTTTAATTATCGATAATAATTTATAATATTCTAATGCTGAATTATATTGAAAAATATAACATCATTTTTACTGGAAGTAGCAGATTATTTCTGGGCCAATGAATCAGTGAACTGCTAAGGTTTTCTGTTGCGCGTTTGAGTGGATCGATGTGACACGATGATTAGCGACAAATCTCAAATTAACACATAATAACATCTACAACAAATGCATAATTAATCAGACATGTGCCGATTAAAAGGCGCCAGAAGCGAAAATCGATCCCATGGCAGCGGGATGCCTCGTACCCTCCGGCTTTATGCTGTGGAATAGGGCAGTAGACCATGACTTCATAGGATCGTCCTTTTGACGTATGGCTGTGAAAAAGATACCGCGATACGGCGTGGAAAAGCACAGCACAAAGGCTTTTGGGTAAACAATTGATCCTTTCACTCGTATGCCGGCGCTATAATGGGTCAGATAGTCCCCCCACACATATACACCCCTCCCGATCACCCACGGGACATAGGGGGCTATGTGCCAAGTTGTACATGATTTATTTAGATAGAAAATCAATCAAATACCTGTATAAAACATTTGTTTGGCCTTTAAACAATCAACTGGAATAAAGTATATCAAGAAGAAGATTTAATTGGCTTTGCTTCGACAATGCGTTTACTTGAATCTTGATATATACTACTTGTATGTAAAACGATTACTAGTTTGTTTCCATTTAGGGTACATAGAATAACATAAGTTATAACGCAGAAATTAGAGAGTTAGAATTAGGGTTCACTTTTCTCCAAAGTCTGGGACAACATCGTCTAAAGAATGAGTCTCGTAAATTTTGAGTTAATCAAATTGTCTCCCTTGGATAGACCTCTTCCGGTGGTAGGTAAAGATCTGCTTTACATATCGCACAATTCTACAATATAATTGATTATACGTCGAGACATTGACTCTAAGATACACCAGGGCCAACTTGTTTTCTCTTCTTTATTTTCGGCATTGGAGGAATTTAAGGTGTGATGGCCTGGCAGAGCGTACAAAAGTTTTCTTAGTCTCGGCTACTATAGAAATTCTCACGAGATTACGATTGAGATAACACGACACTCAATTTATGACTTATCAACCCAACTAACTGAAATAAGAAACATTACTTTTAATGATTCCTCATCGATTTATGGAACCTATCACATGGATTGTTGGATTTATAACTTCACATATTTCTTTATTCACAGATTCATTTATGGATTTAAGCACAGTTTTACTGACGTATTTCTGTATTTGTCTGGTATTCGACGAAATTATATTTCAAACAACGCTGATTGGTGGACCAATGCCATTTTCTTCTTGGTGATCTGGATTCTCATTGGAAAATTGAGACAGCGATCTTTTGTGAACCCCATAAGTCAAATATATATATAAAGTAACCTTTAGGGGCATGTTTGTAGCTTTTCAGTTGTATATAGCATGTAAAATAGACTAATTCTATTTCAAGTTTATATTAATATATAATTATTCCTGTTCTATACATTTTATTATTATATTGTAATTATTAGTATTGTTTTGTTTATTTTTTTTTTGGTTAAAATATGGTAATGTTTGTATTAAAGAAAAATAAATATTGTGAAGTAGATATAAATGAAAATAAACGTTGTGACTGGTGGGCCGCGAAATCCATACCGGGAAAGCGGCCCTAGCACCACAAGTTCAAACAAAAAACAAACTAGTCTCAAATCTACATAAAGACAGCACAAGGGAAGTAATTCAGCTCGGATTTTAGGTTAATTTTCAAGAAAAATATGATAAATCAAGTTGGTAAATCAAGTAAGATGGACTTTTCTGTTTGTTGTTTTGCTGTCTGTGTAACACTGACTATCCTTTACTGGTTGTATCATTTCTGCCCATGACACACTGACTATCCTCAACTGGTTGTATCATTTTTGCCTGTGTAACACTTGCTATCATTTAATGGTTATATCATTTCTGCCTGTGTAACATTACCTATCATTTACTGGTTGTATCATTTCTGCCTGTGTAACACTGACTACCATTTACTGGTTGTATCATTTCTGCCTGTGTAACACTGACTATCATTTACTGGTTGTATCATTTCTGCCTGTGTAACACTGACTATCCTTTACTGGTTGTATCATTTCTGCCTGTGTAACACTGGCTATCATTTACTGGTTGTATCATTTCTGCCTGTGTAACACTGGCTATAATTTACTGGTTGTATCATTTCTGCCTGTGTAACACTGACTATCATTTACTGGTTGTATCGTTTCTGCCTGTGTAACACTGACTATCATTTACTGGTCGTATCATTTCTGCCTGTGTATCATTACCTATCATTTACTGGTTGTATCATTTCTGCCTGTGTAACACTGGCTATCATTTACTGGTTGTATCACTTCTGCCTGTGTAACTATGATTGACTAGTTTTAGATAAATAGTCATGACTACTTATCAATTAAATGAGCGATTTTTGTAAATATTTAGATAATAGTTAATTTTATAGAGACGGAAAGGCACAAGGGGGGGTTTGGATTTACCAATTTGGCTGAAACGCGATGGAAGCTACCCTAAAGATTGGAGGCTCAGTGGTTTGTATGTCGCACTGTCGGCCTAATAGTACTTTGATTATTCGATTACCGCCAGTCTACCATCATGTATAAAAGTGAGTCCCAACGTGGCTTGGGAAATCGCAGCACAGATTTTTTATGAAGATTCCTCTCGGTTTTCCACAAGCAACGATGAAAAATGGACACTCTCTCGTTATATAAGTGTAAAACCCTTGCGTATGACGAAAAATCACAAATCAAACAAACAAACAAACACAAAGTCAGAGCACAATTTCCCAAACTGAGTTTACGCAGGATCATTTAATTTCTTTCTTACTCTTAAACTAGCTATTTGAAACTTGCGTCTCGCATCGATATCAGCATAAACAATGTAACTTAGCCCTTTTACAAACAGCTCTGGAGCATCAAAAAATAATCAAATTTAGGAGCCCCAGTCTTCGGTTCCTTCTCTGAGTTTGGAATAATGGCATTACGATACTAGTCCATTCTTCTACATTATTTCTATCCTACATTCTGTTCCTTGTATTCGCCCTCCCTTGGGTGTGATCAGGTCAAGGTCATTTGCATGAAATAGGTCATAGGCATTAGCGATTCAGTACCCAGGAATGTATTTCGATGGGAAATTTTATACTACTTCGTTAATTTGATATTCTGCCAAAAGGCTGTCATTTGGATTACATTATGTAATCCCCCAAATAATGGCATACTGTATTCTCGGGTTTCCACGGGAACACGGTTGAATTTATAGTAATTTACGTCCTTTGGGAATGTGGTAGTTCACATGTTATCTCACTTATTCAGATGCGACCATATTCTCTAAAATCCGCAAATATGGCAATGCATGGGAAGGAATCTGTGAATATTTATTGAAATCTAGTGTTTGTGTAATATTTACATAGAGTTCACATTGGAGTTCAATGGGAGATTTTTTTCCGCAATCTCAAGAGTTAGTCCAAATTATATTCATACATTCACTAAAATATTGTCGTGTACTCTTCATTAGTATTCACATTTGCCAGAAAAAGGAGGAAGAGTTGTTGGCATGGGAATGGCGATTCAGCGAACAAGCAGTGTTCTCTTTTTGATTATGTTCCTTTTGATACGACAAGGTTCCAATCGACCCCTAATTAAATCAAATCCTTACCAAAGGATGTTAGTTCCCTTGAAAAAAATCCGAACACAAATGCGGCTAGAAATCAGGTTGAATTTGAAATGATTAATCTACCGCGAACACAGCTAGACACCATTCACTAGCTTCCCTGGGAGATTATAAATTATGGACTTCACAGACGGGCGGCTTATGGATCAAAGATTGCACAGCCTTCGGATTCTGAACTTAGCAAGAATTTTTGTTAGATGTTTCTCGGGCATTAAGTAAGTACAATTTATCCGGCTCAGATCAAAGCGTCATTGAATTTCGACACCAAAAGAACACATTATTTGATAGCGTCAGCATTAAGTGTGTGATTGTGTATACAACATGTTAATTCGGAATGAGACCAAGGGGTGATCATTCTACTGATTTCAGCTATGGTTTAACTAAACTCAAATCTCTATCAATATCGAACTATTCTAGAGTATTGTGCTGAAAAGATTCCACACTAAAAAAGTCGAAAATTTCATTTATATTTCATAATTCACAGATCAAAGTTAAATAACCAAGACGATTAACATCACAATTAAATATACAGGCTAACAAAGCGGGCCAAATTTGTTAACCTGTAATACTCCAGTAATGTAACTCTTTTTGAGTGTACCGAGAGATGATTTGCAGGCATACTGTTATGTGTTGTATTTTTTTCAAAGCAATCACACATTTACAGACTTGTTCGTCTGGACAAACAATTCTTTTCAATTTTCAATACATGCTAAATGGCAAACAACGAAATGAGGCATTAACTAATGTAAATAGACTTTCATAACGAGCGGCCCTCAGAAGGGATTGGCGGAAAACAAACCCAAGCATCGATTTAGACTTGTTATTTAAGCTTTTAAGCAGATATGTTTACAAACTAGCAAGGTGGCCACAAAATTGAAAAAAAAAAGGCTTACATGATAAACATCAAATAGTCTATTTCGTGTTTTTAAACACCAAACGAATGGGTCAATCCACCAGGCAGGGGAGGTAATCGGTGAAAAATGATATGAATCGAGATATACGAAACTGTGACTAGTACCACATGCGGCGGCTTAGATTGCACAATTAAAGTAACAAGACTGCGTTTTTCAGAACAGCGTTTTCCAATCAGTTCGTGGCGTCTCGGGGAACCTCGTGTGGGTTGTTACAAAAGTGACTGGTGAAACGAATAGCACAGCCTAATGTAAAAACCACAGGGCGCTGGATGGCATACTCTGTAGAAGAAATTAATTTCCTATTTAATGGAATTTGCTTCATTTTGACACAAAACACAGGTCTCAGCATTTGCAGTATATAAAGCCAATACACATAAATACATATGTTAGAGGAAATTATATAACCAATAGCTTCTAAAATCTCGCACAATTTCTTCTACACTTATTATAAGAGGGAGTTCCAGCGCTCTCTAAAATGCCAAGGGTGCACTGGAAAAAAAGGGAGGACAATTCGGAAACAAAAAACGAGATGTGGAGTTGAGCAATTCTTAAAATGAGACTTATTTAACTTCATTCGTAAAATACCATTAGGTTTAAGGTCGCTTAAACGGCCACGTGACTCAGAACAAATTAGACAGGGCAAAAAACAGCCCTGATTACACAAAATATATGAAAGGTCCAGTGTGAAAATTATACATAATTTCAAGAACTGCTGTGAAAGGACACATACTTCCTCCGTTGGCAATTATCGTCTTAAACAAATGGATCTAAAATATTTTTATGAGAGCTTTGGCGGCTCCTTCATCTGTGATTTTATACGGAAATCCAATTGGCTTCTGCCGCCTCAGCATTTGGGCGTTGAACCAAAGAGACTGTAGTCGTAACTACCCTTTATTCTTGCCTGACCCCTATCACAATGGGTCTAAATTACACTCACTATAATGACAGTTACACAAAGGGGCCTTCATGAATTCGGACAACCGATCCGTCAAGGCACAGGGCTGCCAGTCAAACCGTCTACTTAACGCAAGGAGAAGAGGGCATTAGAACTCAAGCCAATCGTAACGTCACAGGTCCTCCTGATATAACATCCTGAGATTTAACGATCGCCAGCTCAGACAATCAGGGTAATGTTGACAAGTTTACGTGATGAATCCAATTTATGGCATTCCAATGTCGTAAACCGGAAGCTCTAGGAACTTTATTTGAACTATGGTTGATTATCGTACCGACATTTCATTTTGAGTGGTTCAGTTCAGAGCATGAGCTATGGAACACTACAAAAAAGACAGACTGGCTAATACTGGCATGGTTTGAGATCTTAGTAAAGTTAAAGGTTATCCCTTATATTGTTTGTTTGTTTGCTTGGTGTTTAACGTCGTACTCAAGGGTATTTCACTTATATGACGACGGACAAAAATACAGAACATC
>JARFOD010027740.1:0-12008 GCA_031763545.1 Mopalia muscosa
ACATCATTTTAATATTCATTATAAGAGGAAACTGTGATTTGATTTATGGTTGTGGACATTTTAATTTACACATGCTCACAACAAAAAAATAAAGCTTAAATAAATTAAGGCATTAAGAAAATAATCAACTACATTCGAAATAAAGATTTTTTTAGGGTTCGTTACAGAAATAGTTCAATACAGAGCCAAAAAGGGTTCCACCAGGACCATGACTGAAGAACCTTAAGGTTCTATGGGCCAGAGGAGCGTCCCGGGTCCCACAAGCTAAACGGAGACAGAAAAAAACGAGGGTGTAACTTGAGCAAGGTAAACAAAATAGAATGTGTGCTTTCGTGAATATGTGAATGGCAATATACAATTCTTGATAAGAAGTGGCCCCAGGTTTCAATAGGGGGCCAACTACTGACTTCTGTAGGGCCCTTGGTGATGTATAACAACTTTTCTATTACTGTGCCCTGTCGCCCAAACAATTCTCCTGACGGCCCTTGTGTAAGTATATCAGGGAGCTGTTGCTCGAATGACTATTAGACGTTAACATCAGATTAAAACGCTTTAAATGGATTAGAAATAGACCCTTTAATTCGACAATCCAATAGTCTGCCCCGGATGAATAGTTCTTAATAATGTTCCAGACATGAGTCGATTTGGGATTTAATAGGGAAATAGATATTATTGTGAGTTTTGGGCGTGTCCAGCATGTAAGGTGAAATGTTAATTTTTATTTTAGGGCTAGGGTTAATAATAAACCTAGCCACAAACAAAACACCAAGCCTAACCTTAAACCTATCCCTAAACTTACCTTAAACTGAACACTGTAACTGGTGACATATCTTAGTTACACGCACTTACCGATCCTGTGCAATGTGCGTACTTCGACCGCCGTATCAACACCTCCAGGGGTCTTTTATAGGTTAGTTACGATATTTCCAATTTATACTGTCGTCCAAATTGTAATTGTGAAATCAGACTTTCGAATTAATTCGTGAAAATAACAGAACGTTTGTCATTTCTCCGGAGAATCGCTGACATGTAGTGTATGCTGGCAGATCTTAACAAATTTTAACCATTATCATTAGATCATTAGATTATATAGACAGCAAGCTACATAGGAGCTAATTTAGAGGTCATTTGCACTATTAAATAGCTAGGGAAACATTGTTTAATTATAATAAATAATACAATTAAATTCTCGTCGATATGTCGCTAATTTGAAGTTCTTGCAAGGGTGCTTTTTATTGTTATACGACTGTTGCATTGAGGCCATAAAAACTAAGCTCACTGGAGAGACAGGCCGCTTAGCACACATCTCTGTTTAAATTCCAGGGCACACAGAGAGCTGTCAAGGTTTATTTCCTCGAATCACATTGGTTAAAAACTGACTTTTTGCCATCAGTTGTTCAGCTGAACCGTTCTTTTACATCAGCTGCACAAACACACTCCGTTCAAAAAGCAGCAAAAAGTCAAAAACGACAAAAGCACATGTCCTTATTGACTAATAGGTGAATTAATAAAAAAGACAGCTATTTTAACAACCATTCTTGTCAGAAAATAAAGCATGTTTAGTGTGCTGCGAGTTGTAAGATGAGATAAATACAATACGGCTCTATGGTCGCATATTACATTGTCATGTATTATTGTAAATAGCAAAATTATGCCATGTCACGCTTGTACGATATGTATCTGTCACAAATTGACTCAAGGATGTGACGTATTGATCATTGTCCTCTACACATTTTAGCCAGCCTGTACATTCTGCACGTTCATAGCAAAATTCATTAAAAGGGAACACCTGTTAAATTTATGGTCTGTATTGGTCATTTGTGGTAAGGATAAAACTATTTGTGTTTAACTCAGTATAACATACAATTATGTTTCAATTAATAGATACCACACCAATTAAGATTTTCCCGCCAAGAGTTGTGAGGTAGCCGTTTGGGTTTTGAGCAAGGTCTTTTTCCCTACACGCATGCGTCATCTAGTTTCTGACCAATGAAGTGCGTTAGATGTTTCCCCATTTAAAATTAATTTCAATCGCTAAATTAAATATCGAAAACAAAAACAACCTTCTACTTGATGTTTTTAAAGCATGTTTCGTCAGATGAAAAAAAGTTTTTATTAAAGCTTGTAGACTTACAAAGTGTTTGTAATGTAATGTTTGAATTAATTTACTTATCGTTCTCCTTATTGTAGAGTTGACCTGGTGCTCTCAGAACAAAGGGCAACATGAAGCTGATTTGCTTGTGATGGCTTTATATTGCGTCCTGGGATTGTCTAATTTGTATCTGTATTTATCCTGGGTTGTCTTTGTTTGTTGCCCCAGTGGTTTCAAAGATGTTTCCCTTCTCCCATTGGGCTGGCACGCCGTCATGTGAGTGAAATAAACTTAAGCATGGCGTTAAACCCATGTCAAACAGGCAAACCTAATTTTAGGAATGGAGCTGTGATAAGAATTATATTCTAAATATATCGGTGTGTTAATTCCCATTTGATGGTTTGGAGGAAATATATCGAAGTTATTAAACGGTGTTTATACCATAACAAAAACTATGATAGACATAAAATCCCGGCTATGGAACTTTTGTTAAATCGGGGTCATGAGAATTTAACCGAAAAGTTTGAATGGCTAATAGCATTTTATAATTTATCATCTGTATTATAGTTGGTTGGCAAACATTACAGTCAATGTCAGTGTGGTTTTACGGTTGCCTGTCGCATTTGTAGTGTGCTTCTTTCTAACACTGAAAAGCTTTACCATTATGTTTACGGTACATTTCTGACAAAACAAAGGTGATTGTAATGTTTCTCCCTGTTCCCCATCAACTCACTGTTTCATCCAATTGTGAAAACCGTGTTTCAGCGAGTTAAGTGCACGAGTGGCTTTTCTCATACCTTATCGCGGTATTTGTCAGGTACAGGCAGTCATTCACGTGATATTTTGCCTAGAATAAATGATAATAAAGCCAATAGTGCACCTTAATGGTTTCAGCTTGATGGGGGTATTTGTTGTATTTTGAACATGGCGACTTTGTCCTTACAATGGGAACGTTTCGTTTCTATCTTTTGCCGTTTTGATTCACTTTATACCATAATATTGATGTCGGAGATCATAGAAGCGGTTTGAAAACGCCACAAATCATCTTACCGACCAACCAATATTATTATCTTGAAATAAATACTTTCAAAGACAATTTGCAAGACCGTCTAAGATATCCCCTCACATTTGCTGACAGTATTCCAATAAACATGTGTGAGTGGATGAGATGGCTGTTGTGAGTAGTATGAAAAGTCCGCGTCTGTAGAGATCCCCTGGATCTTTGATCGACGTCTTGTTATTAAACATTTCTCCCTGCCTTCGCGAGAGTTCTGGTCTGTTTATTTTAAAATGACTGACCACAAACGACAGAACTCAGTACGGGTTAAATCTTCTGCCAAGATCTTGAATTTTTTTAACAGCTGTTATAGTTTTGACTCTCTAATATAAACTAACAATTTGCAGGCAACATTTCCAAAGGTCAGATTTCTTGTTGTTTTAGATGCTATATGCTAATGTATATAGGGGCAGGAATAAAGATAAAACCAATGCAATGTTGAATTCATATGTTGTCACATATCTGTTGAAACGGAAATACGTCCACGCTTTAGCTATAATTTGATATATTTTGCTCTTTGATAGCAAATGACAACAGTTGTTTTAAACTTCAGAGCAAGTACTACATATATTTGAACACACATCATTCCAAGTCCCAGTAATGTGCCTAGCTATTAATCTTAAAAAATTTCATATTTGTCTCATAATTTAGAGTATATTATTTAGCATTACCAAAAAGCCAAAAAGTTCGCATATGAATTTGCGGTCACATTTTAGTAGGTCCAATAAATATGTTCAAAAGCAGCCAAACTAAAGTCATATTCTAAAGTTGGATTAAAGTAAATGAGTGCTTCATGTACAGTTCAACTTTGTTTAACTTTGTTTCTAGGAGAACGGGTCAAAATCGTATTACCTATGGAGTATATATGAAGCTTCATGTGATATGCATAATGACATCTTTCATTTAAAAATTTGTTCAAGAAACTATATAATGTATGAATAACCACTTTATGTTTTTGGCTTAGTGGTTACTGATAAGCGTGTTCGCTTACTAAGCCTACTTCGTGGGACCATTCACAAAATAGAGTGTTTATTGACCATCAGGTATCTGGATGACTCACACGATATGGCTTCGGCAGCCGTCAGGGTGATTTTTACAAGGCTTACAATTGCGCAAAGAACAGACTGAACCGACAATCCGTCGTCATATAAGTGAAATACTTTTGATTACGACGTAAAAACCCAATCAAACAGATTTGTTTTGTGAATCGCCACCAGGTGTAAATTGACTATGAAGAGGAGAGGTGAATGTTCTATACTAGTAACTAGTGTAAGAGTAATTATGCAACCAAGATCAAATATACTAGTGCACAGTATGGAGGCTAGTTATACATAAAAATAGGAGGTCAGAGGCATGCTAGATGTATTTAAACAGATTATAAAAAGAGGACTAAAGTTTCAAAGTAACTGCTTGTGTAATTTACTGGAGTGGAATAAGAAATAGTTTGTCCATGATGTTATTAAAGCAGATAGATAAACATAGATAAATATTAAGGAATTACAGAGTGCTATGAAAAATAATCGATATCATAATATGGAATGCATTTATAATATACTTACATGCATTGTGTCTAAAAACAATTAATGCTAGGAAATTAAAAATAAGGTCAATGTGATTGGTAGAGAAAAATTATCTCCGAACGTTTTTATTTCTTCTGTGTCCTAATAGTAATGAGAAAATAAAACGACCAGAAAAAATATGGTGTCCAAAGGGATACTTTCACTTCTCTTTCTAAGTAACTGGGGTCCAACTTTAACAGTTTGTTTCTCTTCTGCACGGTTAAAGTTTCTCAAAACAGTGTCTCCAAATAAGGCAATCGTTCAACTCAGGGTGTCCAAACGACGGGTGCACACCCTTCTGCCTAAGTTCTTGCCTGGAAAATACAAAAGACAGGGAGAGTTAGATCGACATTAAGAATGACCAAAAATTTTGACTATTTTTGGTGACTGTGATAATACAATGTTTAAACACGTATTTATGATGCCGGTTTATTATATAGTGAAAAATGCAATAATTGCCCCAACATTTCGTCTTAATTTATTTGAACTATTTTAAGTCATATTTCCATTCGTGTCCTTTTGTTTTTATTTAACGATGTCAACTCGATTTTGCATTATTAGCTTTTAGTCTGCGATCTAAATACCCCTGAAAAAATCCACGCTAGAATTACTTTAGTTGATTAAAATTTTTAAAAAGTTCTCCTTTAGAAGTTATTGATTTTGGTTTCTTTCGCTGTTGTATCGTGTCATACATTCAACAGAGATAAATTCAGCTACACTTTTATTTGCTTCACAAACGGCAAGTGACAAGAAAAGGAAAATATTTGACTCCCGACAATTAACCGAAACAAAGCTTTTTGGTGTAGCGAATTTACAGCTGCTATTACTTTACTTGTAGGATTATCGAAAATAATATTTTACTGTCAACCCAAATATTCAGATGTCATGTGTTCGATTTACATACTACACGACAGACAAATGACTATTATACAAATACAGTATGTTTCAGAGTTGAATAAACTCGTTCCATACGTCCATCAAAAACTATATCCCAACAGTACTCAGTTTCTTTGAAAGAAATACTTTTTCTTTTTAACCGTGTGTGTTCATTTTTATAATGCATACATATAATGGTCCCTTTTACTGTAAGCTTGCCTGCGGCCGTGGCTTACTGGTTAGCGAGTGCGCTGTCTAATTCTATACTTCGATGTACCGTTCACAGGACCGAGTCCGTCTGTCGACCCTCAGGTATATGAGTAAGTCACAAGATGTGGCTCCGGCAAGCACCGAGTCGGTTTTTATGAAGTTTCTTCCAACTTTTCCACCGTAATAAGGTTATGGACTGTGTAAAGTGGACGATCTGTCGTCGTATAAGTGAAATACCCTTGAGTACGACATTAAACCCCAATCAAACAAATAAACAAGCATACAGTAAGCTTAGATTGTTGATTTCGCTTCATCTGAGCCCATGATCAAAAGGTACAAAAGGTACTCTTGGTAACAACATCAAACCTTTTCAGAGTGACTAATTGTGACTTTATGGCTTGTTGGTGGGATATGATGCCTGGATATCCAAAAGTGCCAACTGTCAAAACACACATTGACATCTAAATATGCATTCAATTATACCAGCAATCGGTACTGTTTCTCGTTTGGTCAGCTGTGTTGTTTATAGCCCGTTAACATTCACAACCCATAAGCTATCCTGGTTAATGTTATTGAGATTAGGAATCGGACAGTGGTTTACACACATTGTAGCTGTAAAGATGAAGACCGGGTCGTACATCAAACCAACATTACAGTAAACGAGTTCTATACGACTATCTCGACCATCTGTCATCTCGATTATACTATGCGCTTGGAATTTAATGCCTAACAGTCTCCTCTGGGACCGGTTATAATTATTTGGAATGCCGCTTTCGGAAATTTCATTTCGCTTGTTCAACAAAACTGTCATTTGTAGCAAAAACAATATGACAAAGTAATATAAGACTTTCGTGAAGACAATTTTCATTTGGTGTCCTTATGAAAAGAAAATAAACATGCCAGTAACACTACAATCAAGAAAGCATGCAAACCACTTCACACATATTTTCGTCTTCTAATAAATCTGGCTGTGTTTGGCTGTTACATTTATGATTACATTTATACATTAGTTTGTCATACATGGTTCAGCATTAAACCTATTTTGTTAACAAAATTATTAATACAACATATGCTTTTAATTAACAGAAACCTTTTACATTCCGATGTATGCTATTAGTTAATGGAACAGCTATTAAGTTGTCACTTGTTTATTACCTTCGTTAAAGCGGTGAGATAAGACCATTCCCGGATTCATACGATGTATTAACAGAGATTTTATATGTGGAACGAAGTGATTTAGTTAAACGTTTCTTTCCAGCAAAATAACGCATTGTATTTTGCATTTCAATACCATTACCGTATCATAGATTAGTGCCACCAACTAAATCAGATGACACGGGTTTGGCTTAAGAAAAGAATATGTGAAAACAAAAGTGCTGTAAACTATAAAGGAAAAAAGATTTAACATGTATTTTATTATTACTCATATTTTCTATTGTGTAAGTATTCAACGATAAAAACTAGAATGTGTGATTTGTTTACAAGCTAACCACTAAGCCCTGATCGTTGATGTGCTGGAAATAAATGAAATACTAGGCTTACGGACCAGAAGAAAATAAACCTATACCATATTTATGTATATTTTTTTTAACTCTTGGATACTCAGGATTTTACATATACCTGTATGTGGTGAAAATTCAATTATTATTTCTAAAAGTGTAGCAAAATGAGTTAATGTCAATAGAACTATTAAACGACGCCTCATTAAAAAAAGGATAAGAAGTATCCCAGTTAATTTTTTTTGTCTATCAAACCTTCAAAAGTCTTATAAATATGAAAAATACAACATTCAGAAAGCATTTAAAGCAATAAAGGACAAACTTCTCAGCAACGAGGCATAGTTATTAGATCGCATAATGCTCTTTACAGTTGTACAAATTTGAAGTTTCTAACATAGTTTTCTAGAAATACGCCTTGGAAAATGTTGAGCCTGCTTAAAACTGAAGTGCCAGAAATAGGCAATTTCAGTTTTGCGACTTCAATATATGATGATTGGAAACCTAAATTATAGGCTCCAATTTTACTGTTTGTAATTAGAATTTCGAATTATTTTTTCCACCCACGTTTAGTTTGAATACCTAACGTTTAATTCAAACGATAAGAAAAAGATTGGTTTAGTCAGGCATCATGAGGCATGTGACTTAGGCAGAGTTTTTCACCTTAGCTATTCAAGACAACACTGATTTTGCAGGACCCTTTCCAGTCTCATTCTGACATCCTACTCTCTCATGTCGATTTGGTTTTCGGAACTTCTGATATTTTAATAGACAAGTTTAAAAAAAACAAAGGTAACCGCTTCTGAACCGTCACCATATGAAAATCAAGTTCATAACTCGCGTTCACAATAGTGTGCACAATCAGTGTTTTCCTCCGAAAAATTCTTAATCACCCCCATTAGAATGTATATTATTTCAATGACTTCTTAGAATTATTTTTGAATAACCTACTTTACATAAAAATCTTCAAACACAACAAACATTGTAAGATTACAATACAAGTTGTTGTATATTTTCTAACAAGGGTAAGGATTCATAGACGACCAAAATTTGAGCTTTGAAAATAAAAATCATTTTTTTAAGTGTCATATTGATTTTTGTCTCTTTGTATGCCAAACTATTTTCTGTTAACATACTTAACTAATATAAATTCAGTCCGTTTTACTAAACGCCCCCAAAAAATAGTTACTGTCATCATACTTAAACATTATAAATTGAATCCGATTAGAATTTTTGCTAAAAATGATATCTGAAATTGAGTTTATGGTCCAGCTTGACTACACATTTAGGACCTGTTCGGTAAGATTGGGATAAACCCCCGTAACCCCCCCCCCCCTCCCCCCTCCCCAAATCTGTCAGAAAGAATTTGCAGCAGGTTTCTCTCGTTTTTTGCCTCCTTGAGACCTTGTCTTGTCTTTTGATTCCCCCTGTTTCTTGTAACCACCAGACATAATCTATTCAACAATAAATTTGATTTAGCAAAGCTTCATGCTTGAGGTCTTTCATATCAGAAAACCAATGATCTGGGTTGGTTTTTGTTACATGATTGATTAGAATTGATATTCTACAAAAAAAATTTTGTTTAACTCTACTTTGTTTTTGTTTGCGTTTTTTTGTACAGATTCTATGTTGCATAATTTGATTTCCAAATTATGTATAGCTTGTCAAGTATTAATTTATAAATTATTTGTGTAAGACAGATCTATGGACGATAGACGAAAAAGAAAAATATGATTTATGTTTCAACGCGAATTACAGCTTCGGGTTAATTTCATTGATTAAGTTTAAGCAGGTTTTTTGTTTCTCAAGTATTAACATGATTTTGGCACAAGTAACTTACCGTTAAGTAAGTAAAAAAGGAAACTGTTTTTGCACCTGATTATTCTTGAAAACAAAATTTGGGCGTGCCGCGGAGGTAGAAACAAAGATTTAACAATTATTTTTTTGGTTGGATAAGACTTAACGCCGCTGTTAAGGTTATTTCACTGACATGACGTAGCACCCAGATGGGTGAAGTTAACCACCGATGGTTTACAACGATGTAACCTTTTGATTTCGTGTCAAACCAAGAAAAAGATTATTAAATTTTGTTCTTTAATTTTTAAAAGTATGACTTTTACATAATTTATATTGGGGTGGACTATCTGTTGGCGGGACATCAATTTTCTGAGTATTGACTAAATGTTGGAGCTATGTGCTTTACTGGATTATTTTTCACATTGTTTACCCAAGATAGCACTCGTTTCACAGGGCCCTTTCCAGTGTCATGCTGACATAACAACTCTCTCATATCGATTTGGTTTTCGGAACTTCTGAGATTTTAATAGTCAAATTGCAAAAAACAAAAGTGGCCGCTTTTGAACCGTCACCATAAGAAAATCACGCTCATAACTCGCGTTCACAGAAGTGTGCATGATCAATGTTTTCATCACAGCAATTCATAGCCACCCATTTGGTAGAGTGTATATTATGGCAATGGCTTCTTAAAATGATTTTAGACTAACCTACTTTACTTAATTATCTTTAAATTCAGGGAACATTGTTTAAAGACAACAAAATATAACACAATTCATTGTATATTTTCTAACAAGGTAAGGGGTTCATAAACCACCACATATTGAGTTTTGTACTGAAAATAAACATAATTTTTTTAAGTTTCATATTGAATTTTTTTTTTTTTTTTTCATTTTTGAATACCAATCACGTTGGTGTTATCATACTTAAACATGTTAAAAATGATATCTGAAATTGAGTTTATTTTCCAGTTAAACTACCCAGTTAGGACTGGCTCGGTAAGATTGGGATTTGTGGAAAACCATGAGGAAACCTTGTGAAACCACCCCCTGGATTGCCGGAGCCACATCTTTGGACTCCGTCATATACCAGAAGGGGACAGACGGACTCGATTCTGTGAACGGTACATCGAAGTGGGTTTACAAAACGCACTCGATAATCACTAAGCGCGATCACCCAAAATAATCTTAGAAGACTGATAACAGTGTTATGTTCTTCATATGCTGAAATTGAAGAATTATTTAAAAAATATATTGCGTTCTCTTTGAATTATCAGTATAAATTACACAACGGACCTTCGCTAAATATAATTATAGATATTTTTTTGTTTACATCAGTGAATATAATTGATTGGGCTGTGAGTGCCACCTAGCGACATATTAAAATAACCACGTATAGATGAAATCATATTAAGCTGTATAAATTGGAAATTTCATAATCTTTGTGTTATAATGGGATAAAGTTTTAGTCAGTATCTTGAGTGACAACAGAGAGCAATTTATATTTCCCTTCAGTTTGTTTCCTAATTGAAAATCAATAGAGAGAATGATTTATTAGCTGGGGATAAGTTTGCTTAGTGTTGATATGAAGATTTATATTAGGTTAGTATGAATAATATTCAAAGTGATTAAATAACATATCTTTTCCTCGTCACTCACTTGTCTTATCAACCTTTGAGTCACATGTGTCATCGCCTTACAGTTACACCAGTAGCCTCTTCTTCTTAACGTGGTCTGATTCTTGACGACACAATCATCATACATAGAATCAGCTTTCTAGATTGAGGCAATCGGTCAGGAAGAATTTGCCCCAAGTTTCTCTCGTTTTTTGCCTCATCGAGACCTTGTCTTGTCTATTGATTCCCCCTGTTTCTTGTAACCACCGGACCTAATCTATTCAACAATAAATTTGATTTTGCGAAAGCTTCACGATTGAGGTCTTTCATATCAGAAAACCAATTATCTGGGTGAGTTTTTGTTATGTGATGGATTACAATTGATATTCTACAAAAAAACAATGCATGTTGTTTAACTCTACTTTGTTTTTGTTTGGATTTTTTTTGTACAGATTCTATGTTGCATAATTTGATTTCCAAGTTATGTATAGCTTGTCAAGTATTATTTGATAAATTAGTTTTGTAAGACAAATCCATTGATGATAGACAAACAAGAAAAAAAGATTTATGTTTCAACGCGAATTACAGTTTCTGTCAAATTGATTCGAGCTAGTTTAATTGATGTAGTTATAGCAGATACACAAAAAGTATTAACAGGATTTTGACACAAATAACTTTCCTTTAAGTGAGGAAAAATAGGTCACTGTTTTTGCACCTTATTATTGTTGAAAACAGAATCGGTGTGTGCCCGCGGCGGTAGAAACAAAGATATAAGAATTGTTTTTGTTTGGTTGGATAAGACTTAACGCCGCTGTTAAAGTTATTTCACTCACATGGCGTAGCAGCCAGATGGGTGAAGTTAACCACTGACGGTTTACAACGATGTATCCTTTTGGATTCGTGTCAAACCATGACAAAGATTATTTTAAATTTTTTTTTAATTTTGAAAACTATGACTTTTACATAATTTATAATGGGGTGGACTATCAGTTGACAGGACATCAATTTTCTGAGAATTGACTAAATGTTGGAGCTTTTTGCTTTACTGGATTATTTTTCACATCGTTTACCCAAGATAGCACTCGTTTTACAGGGCTTTTTCTGTGTCATGCTGACATACCACTCTCTCATATCGATTTGGTTTTCGGAACTTCTAAGATTTTAATAGTAAAAGTGCAAAAAACAAAAGTGGCCGCTTTTGAACCGTCACCGTAAGAAAATCACGCTCATATCTCCCGTTCACAGTAGTGTGCATGGTCAGTGTTTTCATCACAGCAATTCATAACCACCCATTTGGTAGAGTGTATAT
>JARFOD010027740.1:12018-24297 GCA_031763545.1 Mopalia muscosa
TTTAAAATACTTTTAGAATAACCTACTTTACTTAATTATCTTCAAACACACGGAACATTGTTTAATTACAACATAACACAATTCATTTTATATTTGCTAACAAGGGCTGAGGTTCATAGACGAGCACATATTGAGTTTTGTACTGAAAGTAAAAATCAATTTTTTAAGTGTCATATTTAATATTTGTTTTTTTGTTGTTTTTTTTTCATTTTTGAATGCCCATCTCGTTGGTGTTATCATACTTAAACATCATAAATTGAGTTTTTGTTAAAAATGATATCTGAAATTGAGTTTATTTTCCAGTTAAACTACCCATTTAGGACTGGATCGGTAAGATTGGGAGTTTCATTTCCTAAAGTACGGTGGAAAACCACGAGGAAACTCATAAAACCACCCCCTCGATCACCGGAACCACATCTTGTGACTCCGTCATATACCATAAGGTGGACAGACCGACTCGATCCTGTGAACGGTACATCGAAGTAGGCTTAGTAAACGCACTCGATAATCTCTAAGCCCCATCACCCAAAATAATCTTAGAAGACTGGGAACAGTGTTGTGTTCTTCATATGCTGACATTGAAGAAGTATTTTAAAAAATACATTGTCTTCACTTTGAATTATCCGTATAAATTACACAACGGACCTTCGCTAAATATAATTATAGATATTTTTTTTACATCAGTGAATATAATTGATTGGGATGTGAGTGTCACCTTGCGACATATTAAAATAACCACGTATAAATGAAATCATATTAAGCTGTATAAATTGGAAATTTCATAGTCTTTCTGTTATACTGGGATAAAGTTTTAGCCAGTATCTTGAGTGACAACAGAGAGCCATTTATATTGCCATTCAGTTTTTTCCTAATTGAAAATCAATAGAGAGAATGATTTATTAGCCACTGATAAATCTGCTTAGTGTTGATATGAAGATTTATATTACGTTAGTATGAATAATATTCCAACCGATTAAATAACATATCTTTTTCTCGTCACTCACTTGTCTTATCAACCCTTGAGTCACATGTGTCATCGCCTTACAGTTACACCCGTAGCCTCTTCTTCTTAACCTGGCCTGATTCTTGACGACACAATCATTATACATAGAATCAGCTTTCTAGATTGAGGCAATCTGTCACGAAGAATTTGCCCCAAGTTTCTCTCGTTTTTTGCCTCCTTGAGACCTTTTCTTGTCTATTGATTCAGTCTGTTTCTTGTCACCACCAGACCTAATCTATTCAACAATAAATTTGATTTAGGAAAGCTTCATGCTTAAGGTCTTTCATATCAGAAAACCAATTATCTGGGTGAGGTTTTGTTACATGATGGATTAGAATTGATATTCTACAAAAAATGCATGTGGTTCAACTCGACTTTGTTTTTGTTGGGATTTTTTTGTATAGATTCTACGTTGCATAATTTGATTTCCAAATTATGTATAGCTTGTCAAGTATTATTTGATAAATTAGTTTTGTAAGACAGATCTATTGATGATAGACGAAAAAGAAAAAAAGATTTATGTTTCAACGCGAATTACAGCTTCCGTCAAATTGGTTCGAGCTAGTTGAATTGATTTAGTTATAGCAGATAGACAAAAAACAGACTTTTTGGTGCAAAAGTATTAACACGATTTGACACAAATAACTTTCCTTTAAGTAAGATAAAAAACCAGATATATGTTCTTATCCCGGATTATTGTTGAAAACAGAATCGGGGTGTGTTCGCGGTGGTAGAAACAAAGATATAAGAATTATTTCTTTGGTTGGTTGAGATTTAACGCCGCTTTTAAGGTTGTTTAACTCACATGGCGTTGCAGCCAGATGGGTGAAGTTAACGACATACAACGATGTATCCTTTTGGTTTCATGTCAAACCATGACGAAGATTATTAAAAAAAGATTTTCAATTTTTAAACGTATGTCTTGATTCCTATATATAAAAGAACTTGACAAACAGTGAAAAAAAGATTTTTTTATTTTTAAAAGTATGACTTTTACATAATTTTATTGGGGTGGACTTGCTGTGGACGGGACATCAATTTTCTGAGAATTGACTAAATATTGAAGCTATATGCTTTACTGGATTATTGTTCACATTGTTTATCCAAGATAGCACTCGTTTTACATGGTCCTTTTCCGTGTCATGCTGACATACCACTCTCTCATATCGATTTGGTTGTCGAAACTTCTGAGATTTTAATAGTCAAAGTGCAAAATACTCGTGGTAGGAATGGACGGGCGCTACAGGCCAATGTGATCACGTGTCCTTATTGGCAGCATATTTTTTTTCTTTTTAATTTTTTTTTTAGTATACATGTATATTTACATGCTTATAATAAATTATTTACATACTTATAACCATCTATTTGTAAGACACTTACTGTTAATGTGACACTGTTGATGACTGAACTCCTATTATTGTACACTGAGTGTATTGCTATTGTATTAAATTATGGTGTTGGTGAATAAATAAACAAATAAAAAAATAAAAATAAAAAACAAAAGTGGCCGTTTTTGAACCGTCACAGTAAGAAAATCACGCTCATAACTTGCGTTTACAGTTGTGTGCCTGATCCGTGTTTTCATAACCACCCATTTGGTAGAGTGTATATTATGGCAATGGCTTCTTAAAACAATTTTAGAATAACCTACTTTACTTAATTATGCTTAAATGTATATTTTCTAACAAGGGCAGGGGTTCATAGACGACCACATATTGAGTTTTGTACTGAAAATAAAAATCAATTTTTTAAGTGTGATATTGTTTTTTCATTTTTGAAAGCCCATCTCCTTGGTGTTATCATACTTAAACATTATAAATTGAGTTTTTCTTAAAAATGATATCTGAAATTGAGTTTATTTTCCAGTTAATCTACACATTTAGGACTGGATCGGTAAGATTGGGATTTCATTTCCTAAGTACGGTGGAAAACCAAAAGGAAACCTCGTAAAACCACCCCCTCGACTGAGAACAGTGTTGTGTTCTTCATATGCTGAAATTGAAGAAGTATTAAAAAAAATATATTGCCTTCTCTTTGAGTTATCAGTATAAATTACACAACGGACCTTCGCTAAATATAATTATAGATATTTTTTTTTACATCAGTGAATATAATTGATTGGGCTGTGAGTTTCACCTAGCGACATATTAAAATAACCAGGTATAGATGAAATCATATTCAGCTGTAAAAATTGGAAATTTCATAATCTTTGTGTTATACTGGGATAAAGTTTAGTCAGTACCTTGAGTGACAACAGAGAGCCATTTATATTGCCCTTCAGTTTTTTCCTAATTGAAAATCAATAGAGAGAATGATTTATTAGCCGCTGATAAATCTGCTTAGTGTTGATATGAAGATTTATATTACGTTAGTATGAATAATATTCCAACTGATTAAATAACATATCTTTTTCTCGTCACTCACTTGTCTTATCAACCTTTGAGTCACATGTGTCATCGCCTTACAGTTACACCAGTAGCCTCTTTTTCTTAACCTGGCCTGATTCTTGAGGACACAATCATAATAAATAGAATCAGCTTTCTAGATTGAGGCAATCTGTCAGGAAGAATTTGCCGCAAGTTTTTCTCGTTTTTCGCCTCCTTGAGACCTTGCCTTGTCTATTGATTCCCCCTGTTTCTTGTAACCACCGGACCTAATCTATTCAACAATAAATTTGATTTTGCCAAAGCCTCACGCTTGAGGTCTTTCATATCAGAAAACCAATTATCCGAGTTGGTTTTTGTTATGTGATGGATCAGAATTGATATTCCAGAAAAAAATGCATGTTCTTTTTTTGTGATTCTATGTTGCATAATTTGATTTCCAAATAATGTATAGCTTGTCAAGTATTAATTGATAAATTAGTTGTGTAAGACAGATCTATTGATGATAGACAAACAAGAAAAAAGAATTATGTTTCAACGCGAATTACAGTTTCGGGCAAATTGATTCGAGTTAATTTCATTGATTAGGTTTAAGCAGATAAACAAAAAAACCGGCTTTTTGGTGCAAAAGTATTAACACAATTTTGACACAAGTAACTTATCTTTAATTAAGCAAAAAACTTAATTAAAAAAAAAAGATAAGTGTTCTTGCACCGGATTATTGTTGAAAACAGCATCGGGGTATGCAGAAACACAATCAAAAGGCTTGTTCCTTTGGTTGGTTGGGATTTAACGTAGTTCTTAAGATTATTTCCGATGCGTGATGGAAACCACCCACGACACCACTAACAACAAACAAAGACAAGACAGGACAAATACAGGGTGCACTGCACATATATCGTAAGCATATGGGCTTCCTGTTTCCATTAAGCCCTGAGAATACAAAGGAGGCAACAACAGCAAGCTACCTCCTACCGCCCGCTGACATAAATTTGGTTTCTTTAACTATATCTGGACATGGGCTACATCCAAAAATTTTGAGTTAGGCGCACGATTGGCTTTTCTCATACCTTCTCGCGTTACTTTCCATGCACAGGCAGTCAGTCAACGTGTTATCTTTAACGTCACGTGATGTTTTGCCTAGAAGAAATGATAATAAAGCCAGTAGTGCATCTTAACGAAAAATTTAAACATTTATTACTAAAATTACATTGAGAGTCATAGGTTTTCGTCCGTGGCTTAGTGATTAGCATTTCTGCTTCCTAATCCTGGTCTGTCGACCATCAGGTATATGACTGAGGCACACAACGTGGCTCCGGCGGTTTTCTCCCGGGTTTTCTCTGTTTTTACTGAATTAAGGAACAGCGTGAAACGGACAATCCGTCGTCACCTGTAAAATATCCTTGAGTACAACAGCACGGATTAGGTCAATAATTGACTTGAATTGAATATTATGTTCAACAAATATAAATTTTTAATATAAAAAATACTAATGCCAGGTGGTGAGAATAAAGCCCAAAGGGACTTGATTAATCTCAATTAAAAATTAGACAGTACATATTTAAGGTAAGCTTCATTTGTTTTTGGCAACATATTTACAACAACATATATATACAAAAATAAATATAAAAGGATATGAAAATATTAACATCAACATTTAGACAAGGTACTGTAAACTACTGTGTAAACTACTCAACAAAACATCAACAAGATATATTATTTACATGCTGTATGACAGTAATGTATTATACATTATTCCAAAGTTTGGGACCTTTGACAGAAATTGTGTAGTGGGTGGATTGTGAGAGTGATAGGGGAGGGTGTAAGTTGTGTATGTTTTGGGGGGTTGAGTAATGATGAACTTGATGGATAGGAATGAAGTAATTGTGGAAATCAGCAGGAGGGGATAAGTCAGGACGATTAAATGTTTGATGAACAAATTTTAAAGTAAAAAAATTGTTGATGTTTTCTATGTTAAGTAAACTACGTTTGGTGAAAAGAGTGGCTGTGTATGTTCTAGTCAAGGTGTTTTACAAACGATGCGTTTAGATATTGCACTTAGGAAGAATGTCGTATTAGACATGGTTCACATTTAGGCTTTTAATATAAAAGTATATTGACTCTTCTACAGTATCTATAGCTGGATTTGATACCACGACTCAAATACTAACTTCAGTGCAATGCATTAGTAATCAGCTTATTAGTCACTCTGAAATGTATATATTTGCACGGCGATGTTTACTGACTATATGAACAGCGACCGCTTGTATTCCACTATCAGGTTTACAAATCGTATAATCCCCGACGTAAATATTCATTTGCTTAACAGTATTAGCATTGTCGAGACAGGCTTCCACATATCGGGTTATTAACCATACACACACTGTTTCATAATTTTGGGCAGCACATACTAATTATTTGTCTGAAGCAAGACTGGAAGGCTAATATAGTGTCACGCGGATAACACAGAGTTAACCATTAATCCAATACAATACTGCAGAAGACCATCGTAACAATAAAATCTCCCTAATTTTCTTTGTATCAATATTCTCAGTCCTTCTAGAAAATTGTGGCACCGCAAATCAAAGGGGAATAAAGATTTATCAGTTCCTATCGAATAATTTCACCGTAAATCATCGTCGTATCCAGATCCATGTTCTATTTATAATTGTCAACTTCGACGGGTTTAATAACTACTCTGTACAATATTCCCACATGTGCATACAACAAAGATTCACATTCGGAGGGACGGCAAGAGAGTTTATGTCCAAATTAGTTTGCGACCACAGGAAAGCCTAATAATTGAATCGGGCTGTATAGTTATGGGGCTGTCGTTACATATTTGATATAAGGACAAAATAAAATCTGGCATATTCGTTATTACATTTCTCTCAGCATGTATGTCTAGGACATCGACTGGAGTAGCACTATTTTAGGCTTTCTTGACCATTGCCTTTAAGTACACCTTTTGAGGCTTTACAAAATACTCCGAAATACGTTTGGTAGCGTAACGTTATATCAAACGAAAGTAAAACAAATTGTAGCAGTATAGAAAGAGCACCATGGCTGGTTTCAATTTATATTGATTGACATCTTTCTCATAGGTATTTGACTTATACATATATAAGTTAAGGTCTATTTAGACACCTATCTAGAACATGATAGGCCCACGGTCGTGGCTTATTGGCAGCGAGTGCGCTTACTAATCTTGCTTCGATTACTGTTCACAGGATCGAGTCCGTCTAACGACAATCAGGCATATGAGTGAGCCACACGTTGTGCCTTCGGCAACCGCGGGGTGGTTTTCCCGAGGTTTCCACCCGATTTTTCACCGTATAAGATATGGAACAGAGTGAAGTGGATAATCCGTCGTCATATAATTGGAATACCCTTGAGTGCGACGTTAAACCCCAATCAAACAAGCAAAAGAACATTAGATAATTAATCCGTTTTAATTGATGAACATCCCCGTGTCATTGTGGTTATTTTTTACATATGACAAAGGATTATCGTCTTGTCATTATATCCTATGAAAATAAGGTGTTAAATCGAGAGGAAATGTCTTAAAAAAATATATATAAAAAACTCAATATCCGGACCCTGTTACTTTTGTTGATATTACTCCCCCTGATACCGGAAGTCGACAGAGTGACTCGTTAGCGGTACATCGATTAAGGGTCAGTAAAGCAATTTCTGAATAATGTATGTGAGCAGGCTGGCTTTGCTTAAATACAGCTACTAATGCACAGATTTGTGTAATGGTGTATTATGAAGTATTTCGTAGACATAATTGATAATAATACAATTTCTGGATAACCACTTCTTGTTTTGTGATATAACACAACGTTTCGAGTCGTTCCAAACTCACAAAATTTATGTTAATACATCGACAGATCAGTAAAATACACACATAAATTAAAATTGTATGCTACGTTTTATCGCACAAATACACATAATGGTAAGAATATACTCATAAAAAGAAATGTTTTTACACATTTTCATTCATTCCGAGCCTCAATCAAGGAATAAATGAAAATTACTAGCTGAGTTTTATAAATTTGATATCCTGGTCACGAATTTGAGATTCTAATATCCCATCAATGCCTTTTGAACAATTTGAATCGGAAATCAATATATATTTTTGTCTTCGCTGTCAATAGAGAAATGAGAAGCGCACACCCGCGGAATGCAATATTTATTTAACTGTTTGAGTTTAATGGGTATAAAATTATGAACAGCCTAAAAACACGGTTCTGTATCTCTGATGGTGTATCATATCATGTAACCTTATGTAGAGATAGAGGGTTTGAGCGCTCATAACCGTGTAATTTTAAGTTTTTACACTTTCCCACTTTTACGTGTTCAATTAACTACTGTCCAATAACGTTTTGTAATCTGAACGCTAGGATAAATTTTATCTGTCAATTGCGACCTTAAGTCGTCCAGTAGCCGGTTAAAGAAAGTGGAACATAACAGTCCAAATAAATGTTATCATGCCGCCATTCCTTTCTTCACAAACGAGATTTTCCATGAATATGGTCTTCTGGGTACTCTACAGTTATGCAAATAGCCTCGCTTTCGATCTATATATACGTAGTAAACTAATATTTATGCTTACCACTCTCCATCATGAACGGACATTATTTCTCGTTATACAACTTGACTCGATGTCCCATCAAAAGGACAGAGCACTAGTCGTGCGTCTTTGTTTTAACTTTTCTACAAACGACAGCACGTGTGCATTTGAATATTCATGTTTTCCTAAGTGTCCCATGGCCACGTGATACGCTTTCTCTGCGGGTATACAAAACATCTCGGTCATGGATGTCAAATTTGACTTCTTGAAAAGATTTAGAATTTGTTGCAGATAGGAGAGTAAAATACATCTTTGAGAAATTGAGGAAGTACATTTAACACCCAAAAATGCACATAATGTATTTGACGGGGATATGGACTTCTAACAAGCGCCGATAAATCTACTAAATTCATGATTTAGGACTACTTCAGATTCCACTGTTGGACAATTACACGATTAGAAGCGCCCAAACTCAGTAGCTATGAACAGCCCAGATACGTTGTCAGCAGCTGATAAACAAAACCCAGAAAGAATATTAACTAAATTAGGCATTCATTTCACGCCACACAAAAAAAACATTTGATGTCTGAACTTGTAAAGTTTGGTGTTTCTAAGCAAACAGATCAAAAACAGCAGATCCATTCGTTGTGAGACAAACTATTATCAGAGACATGTGAATTTAAACATTTACGTGAAAGCTTACTCAGAGACAAACTGGTAATGGGCACTCAAGCTAATACCAATAGAGAAAGGCTATTGAGAGAGCGTCCAGTTCTTACCTACAGAGATGTATTGAAAGCCTTATGCGCAGCAGAACTTTCAAAATGGCACAGAAAACAGCTCAATCATTCAACAGCTGTGCATAATGAACAAATCCTTGTGCAGACAGTTTCCAAATGTAAGGAAATCTTACAAACACACATGAATACACAAACAGAAAACATGATTTATTTGTCGTTATTGAGGACAAACCCACAAGAAATGCAAAACGTTTTGTTAAGTGTATGGTATTATATGTTATAAATGTGGTAAAATAATCACTTTCCCTCTCAGTGTAAGTCCAAACTCCAGCGCCATTAAATTGACAGCTCAGTGTACACTTTAATTCTTGATAGCTCTGCGAAGGGTACCACAAAAAAATCAAAATTTATGATACCCCTAACATTTCTTTCCTAAAAATCTATAAGTGCTATAAAAAAGACATCCTTCAAAACGAAAAAGTGAAGTTAGGCAAGTCGGCAGGTAAAATAAAACTGTACGATGGTGGTGTCATTCAGCCACTATAAAGTACGTACAGATAGTGTGTTAGTTACAATTCAGGCACAAGACATAACATAACCTTTGACATTCTTGAAAGTGCGCCTTGGCCCATCATAGACGTGTTGAACGCACATTAACTAACCCAAAACAGAACCCGTCACGAAGGACAAAATACTCTCTGTTTATGGTGATGTATTCACTGGGGCCTAGGCTGCCTGTCTGGTGAATATCATATAGAGATGGATCAGGGACCACTTACACAAACTGTCGTACAACAAATAAATACCGTAAGACAAAGTTACGTCATTTTAAACTATAACGTACAAATATCGTATATATATATGTTGTTTCAGTGGTTCCAGTTCTGTACAACTTGCACCTCGCCGTATTCATGTTCATCTAAGGAATTCACTTAACACAATCAAGGAAATAGAAAAGCAAAGAAACATTTCTAAAATAGAAACTCAACAGACTGGATAAGTAGTCTTGTCGCTATCCAAAAAAGATAAACTTAAGATGTGAATTGAACCCATATACTTTACAAAAGCGTTTAAGAGACCAAATTACCAAATGCCCAGTGTTGACGAGATTTTGCGCAAACTCACCAAGACTAAAGCTAAACTTGGTAACTGTAGGCTACTACAGTGATTACTTCTAGTTAGATCCTCTTCAAGATACGACAGCAGCTTCGGTGATGAAATCTACAAAATGTACATTTGCTAGACATAGAATTGCAGACGCGACCAGATATTGGTCCGCAATAAACTAGTGCGGAATTGGACAATTTTGCTAAACAGAGGCAATTTAAGCACACTACCATCTCGCCATATCACAGCTAAAATAACAGTAAGGCTGAGTCGGCTGCGACAATAGCTAGAAACAAGAAATAACTCAAGGAATTAAAAAGCAGAAAAGCAGATTTTGATGTCATACTTCTTGAATGGAGAAAAACCTCCGGAGAAGACAGTGCAAGTCCAGTGCAAAAACTAATGTCACGTAGCACTAATGATATTATAGTAACTGCCAGTGCATTGTTAGCGCGACAAGTTGTTACAGGAGTAAGTGACAGTGGAACAATTTCTACCTGGAGATCCAGCCCGCTTACTGGAGAAATTGAAAGCTTATTCGACAAGATCATTCTCGTGAAGTGTCTTTTAGTAATTCGTCTTATAGTGCATGTGTAGTGCCAGGTTCAAAACATCCAGAAATTGTGCAAACTCCAGCAGTATCCGCCATGCTATGAGCCTACAGTCACCAGCTCCTCGTACAACCAGATGAGGTCGTCCGAGTGTGCCTCCAGTTAAATTGAAAGATTTAATGAAATATGCGTTTTAATTTTACTTTTCCAGAATTCATTACCCTGAAGTTAATCTCAAGTGATAAAATTAATAGTTTTCTTTTTATTGACATTAAATTGTGATAGAAGTTCATTAACATTTTCAGCGCATTTTGCAAAACCAGAGAATTTTGCGAAATGCAACAATTACTTTTGAAATGACGTTAACTGTTTATGCTTGAGTCTCATAGTTAACCCTTTTAATGGCTAAAGTTTGGAAGAATTTTATTCTTTTATGTTTATAGGAAAAGGAATAAGAACAAATTGAACTCTCTTAAATGAAAGTTTCCAATCAAATAACCTGTTGAAGCATAAAGTTGTCTGTAACATATCTAGTAAATGGGACACTTTTATGTGGTATGGGATAAGCTTTCGTGCTTATCATTTACAATGGAATCTTACACATATTAATATGAATAATAAGAACGGCTATCATATGCACCAAGCGGATAGTTGGGCGACAGATCACATTTCAACTGCCCTCGATCTGGCTAATCGCAGTTCGTTTGAAAAGTGGCTATGCTGTCTTAACTTAGCACTGGAGGAAAATTCATTTTCCGAAATTATTGAAACGCTTCACATCTTGGTTGTGCTAGTGTCAATAAATATTGGAGTACACTGCCGTCATATATGTGGTGGTTTCTTTCACCAATTGGGCTGGCACGTCGGATTCGATCCCGTGTACATCGAAGTAGGCTTTATAAGGGCTGGTTTTCTATATAAAAAAAAAACAGCACCATTTACTGAAGAATGACGCATATGTGTTTTTAACTATGGTCGCTTCATTAACGACAGATCTCAACCAAGAGGGTTCAACACTTACAACATTATCCTTCCTGAATGTTTGAAGTAACTGGAATGAACCCTTAATGCCTGGCACTGAAACGTAACGTTCAGCTATATATATTTATGGCAATAGACTAACGTTGTGCTATTTAATATGTTGATCTACAGAGCGAAATAACCTGAGTGCATCGCGCAGTACTCTCCTAGGCCCAGTCGTAACTACCACTCGAGTAATAACGGTCTGGTCAAGTGTAATAAAGCTGTTAACTCAATGGATTTTCGGCTTTTCTATTCTCATAAACATTTGTACTGGATGATCCGAACATTTTAAGAGACCTTAGCGGATTGGAATAGCCTTCCATACAGACATTCATTTCCAAAGCTTTTATATTTTACTAGATAAAATAATAACTTAACCTTGTAATACCCAACAATATTCTTGCTTCCATGCACACCACAGTCTAGCATTTATAGGTTTTGTATCGCAATATTTTCTATACACGTGCCTTATTCTGTAAACTCTCGTGTCATTTCCGAATATATAGTTTTTGAAGCAACTTGGTTTCGCATATATTTGACATGTACTGATAGATACGCCAAAATTAAAGGCTCAACATTAACAAGCACACCTTAATTCATACTTCCGGTGCTAAATGTTGATACGTGGAAAGTTGTTTCAGTAACATTTAACCTATCAATCTTATAATTTTTTTAATTTCGAGTTTCATATCTCCTCTTGTCCATTGAATCTCTCATTTAAGACTTGGTTGTATTACTTTACATGCTACATATAGCATACAAATAACGATGCCATAGACATCTCAGAATTATTATCAGAACTAAGTTTAGATGAATTTGGAAGCAGATGTGTCCTTAGCAACGGTGCTTGACCACAAGGCTTGGGTGGGGAGGATGGGGAAGTTGGAGTTAAAAT